>JAUCMU010000532.1:0-12185 GCA_032275025.1 Enteromius treurensis | reverse complement strand
GACTGCCTTTGGATTCTGATTCTTGCCTGTTGCCTCGACCTTTTGCCTGGACATTACGTTTGTTTGATTCTAGCCTGCTGCCCCGACCCAAGCCTGGATATTACCTCATTGATTCTAGCCTGATACCCCGATCTTCTGCTCGTGTATTGCTCTGCCTGTATTGAACTGTTTGCGGTGATTTTCAAATAGACTGGAGATTTTTTATTAATTATATGTTTTTAGCTACACACATGGAAATCCCTTTCACATGATCTATGTGTCACGCCGAGACCATAGGTGCCTAGACATGTGGACGGAACCTTGGTTCCTGTATCAGGGCTTGGTGCTGGGAGCTCATTGTCGCCACTTATGCTAGTGACGGATGTGTCCCTCACTGGTTGAGGAATAGTCATGAGTGGCGCTCAGCCCGCTGTCTGTGGAGTGGTCGCATCTCACATGGCACATTAACTGCCTGAAGATGCTGGCCATGTTTCGTTCACTGAATCACTTCCTCCCAGACGTGAGAGATCAAGAGAATGTGCAATGTCCCCTCTGGTACTCTTTAGTTGCAGACATGACCGAGACTTCGTCTGTACGCTTTCCCCCCGATTGCTCTCCTCCCATGAGTTCTAGAGAGAGTTTGCCGGGACGCGGTCAGTCTACTACTTGTTGCGCCGTTCTGGCCAGGCCGGGCATGGCTAAGGCATTCATGTACCCACGAACGGGTTACAGCCCTAAGGTCCCTATGGTCACACCACGGCCGGTTGTACTTCAGGCTTTCAATCCTCCTCCCTTCAGGGAACCCCGCCATCAGAAGCAGAATTGCATGTGTCCAGTGCTAGCACTGAATGCATACGTCCACAGAGCTGCCCTGTGGCGCAATTCGGAGCAGCTCTTTGTCTGCTTTGGTCCTCCCGAGAGGGGACGTCCAGCAACTAAGCAGACCTTGATCAGGTGGATTGTGGATGCTATTAACATCGCTCACGAGTCCTCTGGTCTCCCGCCGAGACTAGGAGTCAGAGCGCACTCAACCCGAGGTGTTGCGGCTTCCAAGACCCAGATGTCAGGGGTCACTTTGGAAGAGATCTGTGCGGCAGCGGGATGGTCTACCCCTCACACTTTTGTTCGGTTCTATAGACTGGACTTGTGAGCCACTCCTGGTGCTGCTGTGATTTTGTAAGTAGGCACACACACTGGGCGGGGACTTGCAAGTGTGGGGTGTGGGCATCTTGTTCCCCATAGCATCTCGTTGACGCGCCTCAAGTTCCTGAAGAGCAACGTCTCAGGTTATGTATGTAACCCTAGTTCCTCAAAGGAACGAGATGCCGCGTCTCGTCGCCACACTTTTGGCATCCTGTACAGCATCCTGGCACGCTTAATGACATTGAAGCTGAAGCTGGCCGCATTCCACATGCTTTTATGCTTCTGGCCAATAACGTCATCCGCCCATGACGTTTTTCCAATCTTTTGCACTGATTACACATACTATTCAGAGCCGTCTCGCTGGATGCGTATCCCATAGCTGCCAAAATATTTCAAACGAACCTACAAGTGCAGCGGTCAGCTCCATCATCAAACATTCAGCCAACAAAACCAGTTTTTCAATTTTCAATACTTTTGCAGCACATTGAATGGTATTACTCTATAGAATAGAGAACAAAATATGATTGCTACATAATTATATGCCTTTTACAGTAATAAAATTTACAACATACTGCCTTTTACTCTCAAAATTGACAGGAGATAACCTGATGGCCACTCATGCATATTGACTGAACAGCATTTGTTGTCTGTTGTGTCTCAAGTAAAGCAGGTTGCGTATGAATGCAATGACACCTTTGCCATTGAGGCATCAATCAGCATTCCATCTACCGCTTGCCTTTTAAAGAAGCAGCAGGGGCCTTTTTTCTATAAAGCATGGCATAGAAGCTTCTCTACATTTGATCTAAGATGATTTCTTGAATGGTTTCAGATCTTCACCTTGTAAATGCCCCCAATTAATTCCATTAGCACATAAAAGAGCACCAGTGAATTTTCTTTACACAAGAATACCAAATACCTTCAGTACTCAGACTCAGATTTTCCAGCAATCAATTATGTAACTGGTTAAATGCTTTTTTTCAGTACTGACTACACACTACAATATGTCAAATATTGTTTGCAGAGGGTTCCAGTCTACTAAAAACCATGCTGTGGGCATAACCTAATTGACCAACAGGCAAGCATTCAATTGCCTGGACAATGTGAGGGAAACATCTCGATGAGTGTAGGGTGCTATATGTGAAGGTGCTGTGGCAGGCACTAGACCAGTTGTTAGATCATAAAACTTGAGCAGGCCTGTCAGGACATAGATCGGTTAAGTTATTGCATGGCACAATGTCAGTTCCTCCATGAAGAAAATTTTCAAAAATAGCTTCAGGCCTGGTTCATGATTCTCCGTAATACACCATATTCCCCTGTCCTCTATTAAGCAGAGAATTAATACAGTACATGAAGGTGTAAGGTTTGCGATGTCACTGGAGACATTACAACGACTGACAGAGAATACAAGACAGAGTGTGGTTTACATAGACAGACTAATCAGGACATAACACGAGGACACCTGGAAAACACACAGCTGGTGGAGAATTAACACTGATGGCAAGGGTTGGAGTTACAAATGAGGGAAAGACACCAGGGGAAGCGGTATGAAAACAAACAGAGAGCACATGGACAAAGAAACATTGACACAGGGCACGCCCACGGCGTGACAGTCTCAGTGTAAAACAGAAATCTTGCAAATTCAGTAAATTGATTTTGTCATTAAGAACCAATTTTATTGTTTAAAAAATTGTGGAAAAGTGTAATGGCCATCTAATAGGCAATAAATCATTTAGCATATTAGAAGGATAAAGGATCATGTGACACAGAAGACTGTATAATGATGTTTAAAAAATAGCATTTCCATCACAGTAATATGTCTTTTTTATTATTATTATTTGTACTTTTTTTTTTTAAAGCATTAAAAAAATTATATTTTAAAATATGACTTGAATGGTAATTCATTTACGTAATTTTTTTAAATGGATGTTCATTTAGCAATTATGTTAACCTCTACAGTATGTCTCAGCAGAGCATTTCAAAATGAAATAATAACCATTTCAAACAAAACTGAAATTGCTAAGTGCCATTTCAGCTGAAAGCCTACACACTTGTCCTGTTTTAGTCTTGCTATCTTTCAGTTTCTTTCAGGGATGCCTCATAAATTATTTTCTTTGGAAAAATGGATCAAAGAAAACAGGATGGTTGGGAAATAAGAGTGGCAGAAAAAAGAATACCCACAGTACTGTACTTTTTCTGATCACACAATATTATTATTATTACTGTTGCACCCCTGAATCTCAGTTTGCTGTAAGCAATCATACAGAAAAGAAAATGCTGCCAACATTACATTACCAGTTTCTATTCAGTTTTGGGTTTCACTTTATTTTGATGGTCCCTTTAACGTATTCTGTTGATTATAAGTAGCATTGCACCAACATATCTACTAACTCTCAATAGAGTGCTAGCAGAGTATTAGTAGACTGGAAGGGTTAGGGTTAGAATAAGTTGATATGTACTTGCAAAGTTACTTAAAGTCAGTAGAGCGTCTTTTGGGAGACCATCACAATAAAGAGTAAGCAGATATTAATTAGAGTGTGTACTAATACATGACATGACATGTACAGTAGGTGCAAAGCTACTTATTGTCAACAGATTATTCAAAAGGGACCATCAAAATAAAGTGTTACCCAGTTTTGTGTATGCAATTAACTCATTGCCCAAGATTCATGCTGAGTCACACAGACTGAATGAAGAGTTTCGAAAAAAGGAAAAAAAAACATATTTGCAGATTTGCCAACATATCTGAACTGCAGTTCTAGATATGTTATTGTGAGAGCAAGATCTCTGTACAGACATAATGTAGCACTGACCTGAAAGGACTGTAGAAATGAGTTGAAGTATATGAACACAATTTGAGATATGTCATCTTCGCCTGGGTTGACAAAGAACAGCATGTATGTGATACCAAGTAAAGGCAGAAGCACTAGAGTTGCCTTTACTGCTTTCCTGCAGTCACAGAAAGATAGAAAATGGAGAGAAGGAGAGAGGGGGAAAGTGATTAGATTTATGGCATGTAACTGATTTGACACATTCCCTAACTTCAATTTTGGAGTCTCATTACTTTTTAAAATATTAAGAAAATGTATGACAACTATTAGCCGTGTCAGTGATAACAAACTCACACCAATCAGGGCATGTTTCAACTTACTATATTTAAACTACATTCAGATGTTCCAAATGTAACATGGTTGTAGACAACATAAAAGGTCAAAATTATAAATATAAAGGTTTTTGCTGTGAAACAGCAGAACCATTTTTTGGTTCCCCAAATACCTTTGAGTGGTCAGTTCTTAACCATTTGTGTATTCTTAGTCCAGGGAATGCTTTTATAATCTAAACCTTTGTCAACTACAAAGATGGAAATCTTCAATGGATGTTAAAGGTTCTTCTTGGAACCATCAATTCCAATAAAGAACATTCACTTTTAAGGGGGTCATATGATGTTATTTTAAAGATCTTTCTTTTGGTGTAACAGTATTTGGTGACATGCAAAACATTTTAAATAATAATAATAATTAACGCATCATTACAGTAGCTTATTTAGAAGTGCCAGATTGTTTTTAGAAATAACCTTTGCACATCCCTTTGTACTCTCCTATGTTAATAAAACTGTCATTCGGTGTGTTGCACAAATCCGAACATCTTGACGTAGACATGTGGGTCCGTGTTTTTAATGAGGTGTTTTAGCACAGTCTGGTTCAGCCTTCATTTTTAGACAAAATAAATCCTTTTGTGGGAGCTTCGAGCTTTGTTAACTCTGCAGATCTTATGCACAAGCCGCTACACATAGAAACAGCATCATATGACCTCTTTAAAACTGTATATGCTGTACAGTGTAATATTTCAACATCTGAAGGTTAAGTACATCAAAGGTATAGAAATATGGACTTCCTGCTCTTCCTGTGATCAGGTGTGAACTGCATACCAGCAGCTGAATTCTGATTATTTTCGCTAGAATGACTGTGTGCCAGAGACGTCATGCTCCAATAAGCTCTTTAAATGGAATCATTTCCATTCCATTCCATTTTACCATTAATTTCCTGTTCCACTTAAATATAATATTTTTTCTACAATGGCCTTGTATTGAACGTGACAACAAGATATGGCTATGATGGACAATAAGCCAGCAGCAACTCTAATATTGTAGATATACTTAAATTTTAAAGCTAGGAAAAACAGACTGATATTTCAGTGTAATAATTTGCTGTCCTTGTGTTACTTCTACTTTAGTCTCGCACAGTTCTTGCTCACACTTCTCTTTCTGTGTCATCGTGCTGCTTCAGAGCTGCCTCCTTCAAATCTTGCCATATTTACATAAGTACATTCAAGACAACTCTGTGCACTGAAAACACCTTTTGTGATACAGTACATCAAGTTTTTCTTGCATCCTCTGAGCCCCATCGCAAAAATAAAATCTGTGTGTTTAAAGTTTTTCATTTAATAATGTACAGTAAGCTACACTCCATGTTATTTGCATTATCTATGCAAACTACTGTTTGCATGCTCTTTATAGTGTTGGGTCATTCACAAACTATTCAATATTTACTATTCAAAATCATAGTGGTTGCTTCACACATGATTATAGATTAAATCATTTCTAACTATACAAGTTTTGTTGGACATAACTTGACCTCTACACAAAAATGCAATGGCTAAGGACAATATTTTACTGTAAAATGAGCTGCATTTTAAAAGGAACAATTAAACATGCCTTACTTTTTTGACATTTAGGTATATACCAAATAAGCCAGGTTTATTTCAGTTAGTCTGACGTACTGTTTTTTGATTTGGTTTAAAGTAAGTCAGACTAATTAAAACAAGCCTGGCTTATTTGGTAAACTTGTTTAATGGAACAGGCCCCCGGTGTGATCTGCAGGCCAACATCTAAATTTTAATAATTTTCGCTAATATAAATATGTGCCATAGACGTCATCATTTCTTTGAATGGAATAATTTGCCATTCCAATCTGAAACATTTATTTCCTGTTAACCAGTACAATACAGTAGTTCATCAAATGCCAATTAAAAAGTAGTAAATAACATATAATTTTAGAGAGTATTACAATACATGCGCACACTTTCCACTAGACGTTAAACAATGTTTTTACTACATTTCTGGATCTGGGATCATTTCAGTTGCTGTCTATGGAGGGTCAGATGGCAAATTTGATTTCATCGAAAAAAAAATGTTTTACAATTCAATATAAACACAATGAGTACATTGTACTTATTTTCTGATGTAAGTAAATATTGTTTTATTCCACCTAATACTGTAAAGTGTGACCAAGTTAATAAATTGAAATACAAAGTATGTAATGAAAAATATTGTACGATTAAAGGTGTCTTAAACATATTTGTTGTAGTATACATACTGATATAGCCTAAAAATTAACTTTAAATAAAGTAATGCCACCATCTGAACTAGCTATACCTTGATTTTTATTAAAATGACACCATTAGTGCATCTTTCCCTTAATGTCAAAGTATTACAATTTGTGCAAGGAATATGAAAGGCCGTGTATGCTGGGTTGAAAACGTCAAACAATAATAGCAGTAACTAATGAAATGAAGTATTCTTCTGAAGCAAAAGCAACCCACAAAAGAAGAAGAAAAAAGTGCTATCATCCACTCTGCCAACATTGTATGGCAAGTTTGCCACAGGTTAAGGGCAAGTCATTGTTTTCTTCAGAAAATGTAAAAATATTGTTAAAGTTAGAAAGTAAGGGATCTAATGGGATCTAATGAACTTCAGCTCCATGAAATCCAAGCAACAATGAAATCCTAACTTTTTTGAGAGAAGAGGATTAATTATACATAAGCCTGTCCTCAAGACTCTCACTCAATCCATTAATACGCAGCAAATCAAGTGAAACGCTACAACAAAGTTTGCAAATGCATTCTCAGCAAACTTAGATGAAAGGTCTCATTTTATTCCCTACTCTGACTGAAGTATTGCCCTGAGATACATTCACACATTAAGAAGTCAGGCTTTCAGGTCAAACGTTTCACAACCTAAAATTGTAGACTAACCTAGAGGAAAAACTTAAAAACCCTGAAACTTTAAAACCTCAATCCTTAAAACCAAGTAACCTTAGGTGACATGAAAACACAAACTTGTATAAATATAAAGATAAGCTTTTTTTGATTGGGTTAAGAACAGATAATGGGTTTAGTGTCTATAGGGGTATTCAGTCAAATCTAGATCACAGTACAAGATTAACGACTTTTAAGCAGGTAGGAAGGTGCTGTTTTCCTTGATTTGGTACACTAAAACACAAATTAAAATTTTTATTTTTTGAGTTAATGCAACGAAATGGACTGAGCTGCATCTTATTATTAGTAAACAGTGCATTGAAACCTTTATCATCATTGGGGTTCCTCAGGGATCTATTGTTGGGCCTCTTTAGTTTGTAACTAAATGATCTTCTAGAAGCTTGTCCTGATGTAAATATTCAAATATATGCAGATGACATTGGAATATATTTACATGCTAAAATTAGAGAATAGGTGGTACTCAAATTATCTTCTGCAGTGAAAAAAACTCTAATTGGCTTACTCAGTTCTGGCTAGTGTTAAATGCCCAGAACATTGCAAAAATTTCTGTCTCTACAGATGACAGTAAAATGAGTTCAGTGATTGTTTTTCACACTTTCACATTGTAATATTTCATATTTCATCATGGTCACAAGCAAGAAAGTGCCCAAAAAAAATGACAGGGTATTCATTTTTAGGAGAACTATTCCTCTACTGAACATGAAACAAGATTTAATTTGGCCTAAGCAAACACATTTTAACTGTTCCTGCACATCACAGTAGTAGTGGCAATAGTTAGAAAGATCTTTACCTGTATTGTATTGTTTCAGATGTGGTCGAGGCCCTCAGCTTTGTCATTAAAATGCGCACAATGTTGAAAAGAAACACAAAATTTATCTATATCGGAGAGAAAGAAAAGATGGTAGATCAGGGGTTATGCATTTTCTCTTAATAGTTTGATGCTTCTGCACATAACATAAAGACATTTGAAAAGCTCTTAAAGACACTAGGTTTTGCCCCTGCAGAATGGTTTACTGTACATGAAATCCTTTTGTTAGGATGCTGTTACATGAAGAAATAAAAAATAGAACAGATTCAGCTTCTTAGCTAGCAACAGATCAATAATTCTCTTAAAGCTCAAGTGCTCATCTTAAAACAGCAGGCATCGCTATCATATTAAAAGCTGATATCCTGGAAAGCACTGGATTAATATTTGCTGATGCTAATAATTCTTCCAAATTGCATTGGTTATTGCGTTTACACATTGCATTTTTTTGTAATGGTCACACTGTTTCTCTATTTGCTGGAGAAACTGACAACCACAAATCAGAGGTAAGCAATAACATAAATAATACTTACAAGAAGTACTAAAATCACAGGCCCCTGGTAAATGTAGTCTATGTACTTTCCAGGTTCCTTGCCAAACCAGCATCTGAAACAAAAATCTTGTTAAGTGTGTGGACTGCGTGTAGTTTACTGTTTATATACCACTAGCAGACTTTTCTTAAATTGCACATGTGTTCAATACAATAACCCTTTAGTCAGGAGAATGTTGTCTGTTTTGCTCCCTATGTATGTTCTTTTCTCGCCTCAGTTTCCTTTCAATGGCCATATTTGGTCCTTCCTGTTCCTCTCCCTTATTAGTCAAAACATTACTCAAAATATTACTGTTACACTTATAGTACACTTAGAGTTGGACAATCAGTCTCAAGAAGTACCAAAATAGTACACATTAAGGTATACAACAGTAGTCAACATTTGAAGTGGTTAAACATTGGATATGAGTAATCTCATAATTGCATAGCAATTCTCTAAAAACATTTTTGGGTTACACTTTATTTTGTGTCCTTGTTACAGTGCAATTATGCATTTAAGTACTTAGTAATATTAATTAATAGCATGTGCTTACTATATGGTAGGGTTACTTGCATGTAATTATGCATAATTTATAGTTATTATGATAGTAAGTACATGTACATTTGTAACATTAGATAAAACAGAAAGATTACACTTATTTTTTTACATTTCTTATTCTTTTAGTTTTAAAAACATTTAAAAGCACTAATTTCCTAGTATTCTAATCACAGACGATTACCCTGATCAGCATTTTTACACTCTAATCATAGGCATTTCTTTCTGCAAATCAGCAACTTACTGTTCGTTTTCATTGTAAAGTTTTCCAATGGCCCACGCTATAATTATCGGACACGGTATACCTGAAAGAGAGAAAGATTGCGTACAATGACAAATCACACTTCAAAAACAGCAACTGAAGAAAACATGAAAATGAAACATTGTTTTCCCAGAGGGTTTTTATCTATTGAAATGTACTAAACAGCGGTGTCATTTTTGTGTAATATATTTAAGTGCAAAAAGCTTTTTATACCCCCAACCACCCACAACTTAATCAGGCAATAAATGCACTGAACCTGTGCTGTGGGAAGTTTGTGTGATTTTTCATATCCACATCGTTCACAAATGTCATCACTATTTGCCTGCCACAATTAACACTGAGCTATTACTGCCCACAGAAAGATGGATGAGCAGAAATGCATTTGAAAATGTGTACATGCATTTCTTTTGATCATGGCATTCATCAAAAGATGATAAAATGACAGAAGAGTATTAAACACTGGCACTTTTTACATTTGCAATTGTACCCAGCTGATTACACAAAATACAATTACTTTTTTTTTATTTAGTCCAATACATCTTATACATTTGCATGCAAACAAACAATGCTATCAGAGGGGAACAACTCTCTATTGCATTTTAATGAAAGCTGTGAAGAAGATCAAACCAAATTGAACAAAATCATTCTCTGAAGTGTTTGATCACACACACTGTAAGTCAGTCTTATTTTAACAAAGCCACGTTAAACAAACTGTTGTTTGGCAATATTAAACAGCCTTTTATTATTAACAGTCACCTTCTATTCTGACCAGTAGTCAAGAAACACAGCAGGGATCATAATGATTACAGCTTTAAGAGTGCTCTAAATAAAAGCTCACTCAAAGCGAATCTCATGTTTTAAGTTATGTCAAATTAAATTTCATTTGTGACCGAAAATTATAGTCTGAGTGGGTGAGTTGTTTGCTTTTGTAATTAGTAGCTCCATTTCCACTAATTCGTTTGACTAATTCATGCCAATTTACAAAGATGATAGGCAGGCATTATGACACAGCAGGGGTAATGAACCGATAGCATGATCGAAACATTGCATCCTCCCATGACCTTTTGCCTGTATAGCAGTTCCTCCCACATTCAAACAATGCTACAGGAGCTATACTGCATCATCATTCAGTTTTTATCTTGTTTTGCTTTTTTGCCTCCTCAGAGAAAATGCCCCTCCTCTATGCATCTTGCCAAAAAAAATAGTTAAAAAAGAAACAGCAGAAACTATTTGGTTGAACGCAATTTGTGTCAATAGTGGCATTTTTTCTTATCTGCTGAGTCGGTCCCATTAAATCTGATATGGTATGTGACAGTTGCATTCGACAACTTGCTGTTAATGACATATTTAAATTAGTATGAGTCATCATGCAAGAAATCACAGTGAAGAAGATACGTCTTGACCGGGTGTTTGGGTGATTATTACTTATGTACTCTGCAACCAGTTGACCTACCAAAGGAATGTGCTGGGCCCTTTACAACAGTATCCTTCTGCACTCCTCTCAATGAGGGTGAGTCTGAGCTTTCTGGATAGTAAGATTCAGCTGTGCCGCTGCCCTCTGGGAAAGTGTCCCAAGCCTTCAACCGTGTCCTTAAACCTCAAGGTTGGACAACTGGTTTCTCAGATTGGCCTGTGTCGGTTGTCAGCATCACACCTTCACGGAGGTGCAAGAGCAGCTGACCAGGTCGTGGATGGCATTTTTACTGCCATAAATCTACTGCTAGCTCCTCCTCCCTCACCAACAAACTGGAATATACAGGAGATGGCATCTCAAGATGGCCAGAGAGTCACAGACGTACCAAACCCAGACCAAACTCATACTCTGTTGCCAGCTGGCAGCAACAGGTGGTTTGAGAGCATCATCAAAGGCCCTCTGCCCAACAGTGGGATCAGGTAAGCGTTGCACCCCACACTCACACTCACCCCACAGACCGACCCCTCGGTTTTGCAAATGAGCCATTTGAGCTAAGTCACTGTTTCACATCGATGCCCCACTGCAGGTACATCGTTGGTTCTGCTGGTCCCACTTGTCTGGTATCTGGGTGCCTGGCTAATGCTACTCAGCTCATCTCACTGGTTCTTGTGGAACGCCATCACCCCAAGTTTAGGGGCCCCACTTCACATCAGTAAAGGCGCCCAATGCTCATTTATTGCATGTAGAAGATCTCAGTCCTACTGGCGAAGGATGCATTAGAACCAATTCCTTTAGCCACATGCAATAGGGTATGTAAAAATGGTGTTGCACAAAAAATGCAGAGGTACTTATTTCTATGAGACCAGGTTGGTAGTACCCAATACAGTGACCGGAGTGGCTCCCATGTGTGTATTTACCACTGTATACCTTAAAGTCTGTGTTTCCCCGACAGACTTCTCTGCCATCGCTCAAGAGGGTTGCAATCACCTCTAAATTTCCATACATACCTAAACTGACGTGACGTTGAGAGTGACGGACCAAAAGGGAACATCTCGGTTACATGTGTAATCCTCATTCCTCGAAGGGGAACAAAGACATCACATCTGTGCCACTGCTGAGCGGCTAGGTTTCCAGCCCGGCTTCTCAGCAAAAACTGAGTATGTTTTGCATCCACTGACTATTTATACTCACACTGCGATCAATGGCATCTGGATGCAACCATCGCACACCAATTGGTTCATTTAGTATTACTAATATTAATTTTGCTCTCTGTAATATTTGGTCAAAAATAGTGAAAACCAGATGCTTGAGATGGCAAAATACACAAAATATTGTTATAAGTGAGTTCTGTTCCATACATGCACAAAACGTCTAGGTTACTAAACGTAACCCACGTTCCCTGAAGGAGGGAACAGAGACGTTACATATGGGAACTCGCCAGAG
>JAUCMU010000531.1:0-12188 GCA_032275025.1 Enteromius treurensis | reverse complement strand
GGTCGCCAAAGGCGACCCCGTCGGGTCGCCAAAGGCGACCGAAGCGCGAAGCGCCTTCGGTAAATCACCATCTTTGAAGGTGATCAACCCGTCTGGGGTCACCAAAGGTGACCTATTTCACTTTCAAAGAAAGTGAAAATGACCAAACGCAAAGCGTCTTGGGGTTGGAGGCTTGCCCTTCTTAGTCGGGGTTGGTCATCTTCTTATTACCTTCGGTGATATGTGACCCAGCCAACTCCAAACAACTTAAAGTTTAAGTATATTACCTTTTTTTGGAGTCACCGAAGGTGACTTCGGTAAATCACCATCTTTGATGGTGATCAATCCGTCGGGGTCACCTTCGGTGACCCAAGATAATTTTATTCTAAAAATAAGATATGAATTTTTTAATATTATCCGCTCTTTCTAAAATATTAGCTTTAACACTTCCACTATTACTTGGTGTTGCTTTTTTAACGCTTGCAGAGCGAAAAGTTATGGCTTCTATGCAACGTCGAAAAGGGCCGAATGTTGTTGGAATTTTTGGACTTTTACAACCCATAGCAGATGGGTTAAAACTTTTAGTTAAAGAGCCTGTATTACCCAGTAACGCCAATTTAGTAATCTTTTTATTTGCTCCAGTATTAACTTTTTTACTAAGTCAAGTTATCTGGGCAGTTATCCCTTTTGGCGAAGGACTAGTATTGGCGGACTTAAATGTTGGTTTATTATACATATTTGCAATTTCATCCCTAGGCGTGTATGGCATTATTACTGCAGGATGGTCAAGTAATTCAAAATATGCTTTCTTAGGAGGTTTACGGTCAGCAGCCCAAATGGTTTCCTATGAAGTGTCCATTGGATTAATTCTTATAACTGTTTTACTTTGTGTAGGTTCATTAAACTTAACGGAGGTTGTTATGGCTCAACGCCATATTTGGTTTTGTATTCCACTTTTTCCGCTCTTACTTCTTTTTTTTATCTCTTGTTTAGCAGAAACAAACAGAGCTCCTTTTGATTTACCAGAGGCAGAAGCAGAATTAGTTGCCGGATTTAATGTTGAATACTCATCAATGGGATTTGCTTTATTTTTTTTAGGAGAATATGCAAATATGATTGTCATGAGTAGTCTATGTGCTCTTTTTTTTCTTGGCGGTTGGTTGCCTCCCTTCCAGATAGCTCTATTTTTTTGGATTCCAGGTGTTTTTTGGTTTGGTTTGAAAATAATATTGTTCTTATTTGCCTATATTTGGTCTCGTGCAGCTTTTCCAAGATATCGTTATGATCAATTAATGAGACTTGGTTGGAAAGTTTTTTTACCACAATCTTTAGCTTGGGTTATTTTAGTTTCTGCGATTTTAGTTAGTTTCGATTGGTTACCGTAAATTTGTTCTCCATTCACGATCACCTTCATGTGGGTCACCTTCACTTTCTTCGAAAGTGAAGGTGACCCCGACGGTGACTGTTCACTTTCAAAGAAAGTGAAGAGGTGATCAAAGTCCAACTCCAGTTTATCATTCTTCTGGGAAGTAGTTATCACTCGATTACCTTCAGTGAAGGTTTTCAATTCATTATAAGCCTCTCCAAAGGCCGCTTCGCGCTTTGGTAATTGTGGGTCAGCTTCACTTTCACTTTCAAAGAAAGTGAAAGTGAATTTATCACCAAAGGCGACCCCCGACGGTGACTCCAAACTAATCCCAAAGGTCTTTTACAAAAACAGGGTTGATAACCTTCAGTGAAGACTCTCGGTTGTCTCACTTTAAAATAATTGCTAAGTTTTTACCTTAATGTAATTATAGTTTATAATTTTTTGTAGGATTTTATGACTAATGATACAGAATTCTTAGAAAAAATAAAATTTGGTAAAAAAAGTCTCACATCCTGGAGCAGACCCCACAAAGAGACAGAGTATATTCGAAAGATATTTAAAAATTATACAAAACTAAAAGACAAAGACGGAAGTGGGATTTGAACCCACGACATTTGGATTATGATCCCAAAGTTCTAACCTCTGAACTATTCCGCCATCGATCACCGGAAGTGATCAACCCTAAAACATATTACTATAAAAATAAAAGATTGTTTTTTATTTGAAATATATGACGGGGTTTGTCACCTTCGGTCACACAACCTAAAAAGGACTTTGCTCCAGATATGCGAAGCATCTCGTATGTTGGGGTCACATTTTACCTTCGGTGAAATGTGACCAACCCCCCCCCCTCAGATATTCACGAAAAAATATATAAAATATTAACTATTAAAAGCCTACTATCGGGATCGAACCGATAACTTTCGGTTTACAAAACCGATACTCTACCAGTTGAGTTAAGCAGGCTGGAGTATATGCTTGGAAAGATTCGAACTCTCAACCCTCAGATCCGTAGTCTGATACTCTATCCAATTGAGCTACAAGCACATAATTCTAAAGGGTTGACAACCTTCAACGAAGGCTATCGGTTGAAAATAGAAGATGATCGGGAAAAATTATATATTTTTTTTCAGTTTTCTCAAAAGAAAATTAAAGGTGTTGGTGGGTCACCGAAGGTGACTCCAAGTGATTAACCCAGCACCAACCTTTCTGTGATCGGTTCCTTTAATCAGGGTGACAGGATTTGAACCTATGACCTCCTGTTCCCAAAACAGGCACGCTACCAGACTGCGCTACACCCTGTCAACTTTTTTTTAAGGTTCAATTTTTATAGTTCACATTTCCAACTTTAAATTAGAGTGCATAGGAGATATCCCTTACGGGACTTGAACCCGTGTTTTCGCCTTGAAAAAGCGATGTCCTTGACCACTAGACGAAAGGGACTTTACAAGAGAGCCATAGATGTTTCACATCTTGGGGTTGGTTGAACGGAGTTCAACTTACCACTGGGTCACCTTCGGTGACCTCTTTGTGGGTCTCTACGAGACTTCACTTTCTTTGAAAGTGAACGGTTGGTCACCTTCTTATCACCTTTGGCAATTTGTGACCCAGCCCCCCCCCCTCCATAGACTCTCAAATGTTTCTTTTTTGCGGATTGAATAATAATATCGTTTTTATAACCTTCGCTTTTTAGGCGGTCTACATCCATTATGCGGTAACGGTGTCCGATCTTCAATTTTTCGTATTTTTAATTGAGATTTACAAATAGCTCGAACAGAGCTCCGTTTTCCACGTCCAAGACCTTTCATTTTTATCATTACGGAATGAAATCCTAATTGAAGAGCATTTAATATAATTTTTTCAGTTGCCGCTTGTGCAGCATATGATGTTGATTTTCTTGAATTTTTAAAACCAATAGATCCTGAAGATACCCAGTTTTTTGTATTTCCTTTTAAATCTGTTAATGTTAAAATAGTATTGTTTCGTGTACTTTGGATATAAATTATTCCGTGTTGTTTTTTCTTTTTTAAAAAATCAATCTGTTTTCCTTTTCCTTTTTGCTTTATCATAAAATTTATTTTATTAGATCACCTATAAACCAGAATCTTGTTTAGGCAAAGCCCTTTTTAGGTTGGGGTTTGGAGTCATCGAAGGTTACCCATAACCAACCCAATGAGGTCACCGAAGGTATATCGAAGATATACTTCGGCGATCCACAATGAGGTCACCTCTGGGGTCGCCAAAGGCGACCCCCCTTCGGTGACTCCAAATTATCGGAGACTCGTTAAAAGTTTCAACCGCACACTCTCTGGATAGGTGATCACCTTCTTCGATGGTGATAACCAAAAGATCACTTTCAATATCTGGAGAAGTTTATACGTAAAGACTCGCTAGAGAGGTTTTTAGATTAAAAAAGCTTGAAACTGTATAGATATTGTGATTTGTACTCCAGGATAGTTGGAGTTTTTTATAATATAGTATAGAAGTTGTGTAATTACACTATTTTTTAATTCAATGTCAATAATTGTTTTATATTTTCTTATTTCAAACTGCTCACGAGACTTTTTATCGATATGTGGTGATCTTTCAAGAGTAAATTTTTTAATTCCAGATGGTTGAGTATAAATTTTATTTTTTTTTAATTTAAAAAAATAAAACATATTCTCCATATTTTGAATTGCTTTCCGTATATAACGAAAATCAAATCCTTGTATTGTTATCCTTAGAAATTGCATAATATTTGTAGTATAAAATAATTGGAAATATCATGTGGGTCACCTTTGGGGTTGGTTTGGAGTCACCGTCGTGTCGGTCACCGAAGGTGATAAATTCACTTTCACTTTCAAAGAAAGTGAAAGTGAAGCTGACCCACAATTACCAAAGCGCGAAGCGGCCTTTGTGGGTCGCATATCACCGAAGGTCCGGGAGAAGGTGACTGTTCACTATCAAAGAAAGTGAAGTGACTCCAAATGATGCTTCGCATCTCATGATAGCAGAAGTATTTACCAAGTGAGGAGGACTGATAAATTGGACTCCAGTTTCTAGATTGATCGCATTCTTTTCGGGTCGCCTTCGGCGACCGTTCACTTTCTTTGAAAGTGAACAGCTTACGCTTTTTAGTTGTGGTGATTGGTTGGGTTGAACGGAGTTCAACCCAACAACCTAAAAAGGGCTTTGCCGTTGTGTTGGTAAATCACCATCTTTGATGGTGATTTACCAAAACGAGAAGCGTCTTTGGGGGCGTGCTCTCTATAGTCACCGAAGGTGACCCATTCACTTTCAATATCTGGAGAAAGTGAACTCTCTTTTCATCACCTTCGGTGACCGTTCACTTTCTTTGAAAGTGAACAGGGTAAACCCCCAAGAGGTTAGAACTCTTTGATGGTGATCGAAGTCTCACTTAGATATAAAGTTTTTCATTCTTTACGCTCTACGAAAAACTTCAAAATTTGGGTTAACTGTAAACATTGTAAAAAAAGACCGCTTCCAAAAGAAAAAAAGGATTTTCTTTTATAAGATAAAAATTGGATTAAATTTAGTTTTACTTCGTCATTTAATTTAATAATTTTTTCAATATTAGAATGCGAAACAATTTGGTTGTTATATATACCACCAACAAAAAGAAGATTGGAAAATTTTTTTAATAAAAAGTATAAACTAGAAAGCTGATCCTTTGTTCTGCATCCTATAAGAAGAGTTGGGCCTTGGAAAAGAGGATATAATGAATCATGATTTTCCAATGCGATAATTTTAGTATTTCCAAGTTTATCAGAAAAATTCTTTTGTTGGAAATTCTGGTTCTTTTTACCAGGTAGTGATGGTGATTTTTTTTTATTTATAATATTACTAGGAGTAGTGCAAAGAATTTTCAAAATCTCAGGACCTATATTGTTTTGAATCACTAAGGTATCAATAAATCGCTGATTCTCTCCGGGGTGAAAAGAGCCTTCATCAAAACCAGTCATTAGCGAATGATTATTGACAATCAGTCCTACTTTTTGCATCTCCTTTTTTATAGATTGCCAATTCTTTAAAGACAAGGTATTGAAATGATAAAAAAGAACGATAGGAGTTTCTGTTAAAATTTTAAAGCCTTTTTGAGTAATAATTTTTTTTTTTAACATAAAAAGATTTCTTTTTATGGGGTTTCGTTCATCTTCCCTGAACGGGTTGGTCACCTTCGGGTCGCCGTCGGCGACCGACGGGGTCGCCAAAGGCGACCACCCCATCGGTGACTTACCAATCTTTTACAAGTATACTGCGCATTGAACACTTTTTATAAAAATGATCAACCCTCTATGCAAACTTCACTGAAGTTTATCAATCTAGAAACTGGATCAATCTGCCAATCTATGATTGGCAGCTGATATGAGATCTGCTTCTATTTGGGTTGGTTGATCACCATCTTCGATGGTGATAACTTACCAAGAGATTAGAACTCTTTATGGGGGTTTGGAGGAGGTCACCTTTGGTGACCCAACCTTCACTTTCTTTGAAAGTTAAAAAGCAATATCCTCTTTAGGTTGTGTTGGTCACCTTCGGTGACCTATCCCAAGGACGCTTCGCGATTGGGGGGGCAAAGCCCCCCCCCCCCTCCCCCCAACAGTTCAGTTTCTATTTCCTCAATATCATCTAATCGATCACCTTCTTATCACATTTCACCTTCGGTGAAATGTGATTCACTTTACCTATTGTTTTAATTTTAAAATATATAATAAGCTTTTTTGAAAAAAAAGTAATTTTTCGTTCAAAAATACTCTCTATTTCTTTCCATTTATTTACGTTTTTTATTTTTAATTTTTTTTTTGTGAATTGCTTTTTTACGGGTGTTTGCAAACTCACCAAATTTATGTCCAATCATTTCTTCGATAACTTTTACGGTAATGAATGTTTTTCCATTATAAACAACAAATTCTTTTCCTATGCATTTTGGTAAAATCATTGATCGGCGCGACCAAATTTTCGATTGTTCAGTTGAAATTTCATAAAAAGGACCTTTCCAGATAGATCGTGTCATAATTTTGTTTATTTTTTTTAGAATTGTAACTAATTGAAAAGGATGTACTCCACCGAAAGAATTATAAAGTAGTCTTTATATAGAAGGCTAATCTTTTGGGGGGTAAACCCCGTTCACTTTCAAAGAAAGTGAACAGTCTCGCAAAAACCAAGACCCGTTGTGGGTCACCTTCGGTGATCTTGGCTATATTTTAGAATCCAAACAGTTTATAAGTATAGTCTTTTCTTAATCTCTATCTCCAATAGCTCAGTGGCAGAGCAGATGGCTGTTAACCATCGGGTCGTTGGTTCAAATCCAACTTGGAGAGAATTAAAACAAAATTCTCGTTAAAACAATTAGAATTAACCTAGCGAGTTGATCTTGAAAGTGATCGACTAGTTTAAGTATTCCTAATACAAAACAGTGGATAATCAATACATTGTGGATCACCGAAGGTGATCTCATTGGTAATGTTAACGAATGAGCTCAAAAATAAAAAGGTGTTTTTCTGTATGGGGTTGGGTCACCTTCGGGTTGATCGCCATCAAAGATGGTGATCAACCCAAACCTTTTACCTGGTAAGGGTTAGAGAACTTTTTCGAGGATGACGGGATTCGAACCCGCGACCTTTGGCGTGACAGGCCAATACTCTAACCATCTAAGCTACATCCTCTAACGAAAACCATTTTTTCTAGCCAAGACGGATTACTTTCGAATAAGGCGATCGACCCTATCCTCCAGCAAGCAAACTGAGTATCGATTCTTTTTGAAGAAAAAAATCAATCGTTCATCATCAGTGAAGTTTATCAATCTAGAAACTGGATCAATCTGCCAATCTATAATTGGCAGCTGATATCTGATTTTTTAGCGAGCAAGGTACACATCGATCACTTTCACAAAAAACAATTTTTTGGAGTCACCTTCGGGTCATCAAAGATGACCCTTCGGGTCATCGAAGATGACCCCAGACGGGTTGATCACCATCTTTGATGGCGATTTCTCGAAGGTCACCTTCGGTGACCAATAATCTGCCAATCTATGATTGGCAATTCTAATGATACAATCAAAGTAGCTCTAATTACCTGGGTCAGTTCACTTTCAAAGAAAGTGAAGCGACTCCAAAGTCGCCTTCGGCGACCGGAGATTTTTAGCTAAACCTTTGATAAAGAACTCGGCTGATATTCAATTAAATATTGTTCTATTTTGCCACTAAGTGGTATATATACCAGAAAATAGAAAAAGAAATAAACGGAAGCACATTGACCAATAAAAATATAAGGATCTTCTACAGGTTGTTGACCAATCCAACTTAAAAGTATAAGATCAGCTACTAATAACCAATAAAATTTTTTATGTATCGGACGAAAACTAGAACTTCGAATTTGCGATGTGTTTATAAAAGGAAGTGCTAATAAGGAGATAAAAACTAGTGCGATTGCTGCAACACCAGCTAATTTATTAGGAATACTTCGAAGAATGGCATATACCCATAAAAAATACCATTCTGGGACAATGTGAGCAGGAGTTGACATTGGATTTGCCGGAATATAGTTATCAGGATGTCCTAAAAGGTTTGGATAAAAATAAACAAATATAGAAAAAAAAATAGCAAAAGCAACCCAAGCTACAAGATCTTTAACATAAAAATAAGGGTAAAAGCCGATTTTATCTACTGAAGAGTTAGTACCTAAAGGGTTATTAGAACCATACTGATGTAATGCAGCAAGATGGACAACTGAAGCACCTACAATTACAAAAGGTAAAAGATAATGAAGACTGAAAAAACGGTTTAATGTAGCATTATCTACAGAAAACCCTCCCCATAACCATGATACAATATTATCACCTACTACAGGAATAGCACTTGCTAAACTAGTTATTACTGTAGCACCCCAGAAACTCATTTGTCCCCAAGGAAGTACATAGCCTATAAAGGCTGTTATAATCATTAAAAGGAGGATTATTACACCAATACACCACAAAAATTCACGGGGGCTAGCATAACTACCATAATAAAGTCCTCTAAACATATGAAGATAAGTTACAATAAAAAACATGCTAGCACCATTTGCATGCATATAGCGAAGTAACCATCCACCTTCCACATCTCTCATAATATGTTCAACACTTAAAAAAGCAAGATCTACATGAGGAGTATAATGCATTGCTAGAAAAATACCAGTTAGTATTTGAATGACTAAGCAAATTCCAGCTAAACTTCCAAAACTCCATAAATAACTTAAATTACTTGGAGTAGGATAATCTACTATATGAGCGTTTAAAACCGAAAGTAATGGCTGTTTTACTATGGATAATCTTTTCATCTTTTCTTTAAAATAGCAGATTTTTTTGGGGAAAAATATTCTTCGTATAGATTTATACAATATAAAAAATATTTAGATTTGGAGATCACCGAAGGTTGGAGGGGGCTTTGCCCCCCGTTTCACTTTCAAAGAAAGTGAAAATTGCTTCGCGCTTCGGTAAATCACCATCAAAGATGGTGATCAACCAAATTAGAATTAAATTTTGGTAATGTTTCTCTTATACAGCTTGAACACGAAATTAAAAAATAGATACAACAGTCTGATTTTTTTTTTCTAAGATTGTCTAAGGTGAGTGGTCTCAAGTCCCTTCAACTAATTATTCTGTTTAACTGTTTTTTATAATCAGGAATCTTTATTAAGGATCACCTTCTTATCACGAAGGTGATATGTGACCAACCTTCACTTTCTCCAGATATTGAAAGTGAACTCTCTCCTCTTGGGGTCACCGAAGGTGACCTTCGGTGACTCCAAAAAAGTATTTGAACCGATTTGAAAAATAGAAAGGTTGAGCTTAGCAGGACTTGAACCTGCAACTGCGTTGTTATGAGCAACGTGTTCTAACCACTTAAACTATAAGCCCTTTTTCTTTAAGATGATTTTATACATTATTCAGAAAAATTATTGGGTCACCGACGGGGTCGCCTTCGGCGACCGAAGGAGGTCGCCGAAGGCGACCCGAAGGTGACCTAATTATAAAAGATCCTACCTTATCCTTATAACCGATAATTAAAAAATAAATCTCTTTCCAGTTTTTTAACTCTCTTTTAGAGACTCCGATCACCTAAGGAGATCCAACATTTTATAACAGTCACCGAAGGGTCATCTTCGATGACCTTCGGTCGCCGAAGGCGACCCGAAGGTGACGAAGGAAAGTCACCTTTAGCGATTCTTCACTTTCAAAGAAAGTGAACAACGCTTCGCGCTTTGGGGTCACCGAAGGTGACCTCCAAGTATGGTATGTATTTTTCTTTTCTTCTCCCGGAGATTCTTTAATTATGGTCATGGAATCGAAGAATATAAACAAAACTATAAATCTTAACAGGTTTAATTATGAGAAGGATTCTATAGAACTATAGAAACGAAATTTAATTTTATTCAGATAAATCCAATTTTTGACCAAGATCTGGTATAGATGGATAATATTATTTTATAGTAAGTTTTATAAATGTGATAGTTTCTTTTTACTTCATTTTATATTCAAAAATGGATGAATATTTTTTTATCTTTATTAAAAGTATGACTAAGACAAATAACTCCATTTTTTTTATTGGATTATATTTTAACTAGAGAAAATAAAAACAAACTCTAGTAGAATTAAATAACTTATTTATGATTGAATATCTTGGTATATTTCTTTATTTTGTGTTTGCTCTTGTATTAGCAATTATTATCTCCGGATTATCTTTTATCTTCGCGAGTCGTAAAGCTGATCCAGAAAAAGTGTCTGCGTATGAATGCGGGTTCGACCCTTTTGATGACGCTCGAAGTCGTTTTGATATTCAGTTTTATTTAGTAGCTATATTGTTTATTATTTTTGATTTAGAAGTAACATTTTTATTTCCTTGGGCGCTAACTTTAAATAAAGTAGGTATTTTCGGTTTTTGGTCAATGATGATTTTTCTATTTGTGCTAACTATAGGATTTATCTATGAATGGCGCAAGGGAGCCCTAGATTGGAGCTAACGGGTCACCGAAGGTTACCTCATTTGGAGTCACCAAAGGTGACCCCAAACACAATCTCAAATACAAAAACTCTTAGGCCTTTTTGTATTTAGAATGGCTGATTACCTTTATTGACGGTAATCAGCCATTCTAAATAATTTTATATATGTTGGTAATTGAAGATGATCGTGAATGCATCAATATCGATTAAAAGATTTGATAACCTTCACTGAAGGTGGTCGATTCCTTCCTTTGACGTAAAAATTACTCACCTTAATAACAGTATTATTAGGGTTGTAAACTCGATGTAAAGTACTCCTAATAATAAGAAAAATATCTACTGATAGTATTAAAAAAAACAAAAATGGTGAGCTCTTAAAAAAAACTATTGAAATATAATAGAAGATCCCATTGTGGGTCACCTTTGGTGACTCCAAACGACTGATCACCGGAATTTCTCGATAATATTAGAATAAATCAATTCCGTCCCTGACGGGAACTTTTAAAGAAAGTGTCTGTTGAACTCCGTTCAACCAAGATTTCAAACCTGTTTGATATTGTTTTGGTTTATCTTTTCTAACTCAAAGTGCTTTTTATCAACAGGCCCTTCTCGTAAAAAGAAAGGTTGATCACCGAATGGGTTGGGTCACATATCACCGAAGGTTAAATGTGATAAGAAGGTGACCAACTAAATAGCGATCAAGAGTAGTTAGGCGTTCCTAGCTAATTAAGTGGGAATCACTTAATTAGTAATTCAACGGTGAATAAAAGATCCTTTTTGGTAGTTCAACTTTTTTTACAACGACGGATAATCAAAAATGCTTTGCTAGGTCTCGTAGAGACTTCACTTTCAAAGAAAGTGAATGTTGGGGTCACATTTCACCGAAGGTGAAATGTGACCAACCCCAAAACTGTAAAACATCTTCTCACCTTCATTTTCTTCGAAAGTGAATTTATCACCTTCGGTGACCCCCGATGGTGATCAAAGATCATCTACGCTTTCTATACCTTTAACAAGAATGTTAAATATTCGATCACCATCAAAGATGGTGATCAAACTTCTTTTTTTTACTTTTGTTTCCCTTGTTTAATTCGCACCTTCTCTTCTAGAAATCGTATACCTTTCCCCTTATATGGTGATGGTGGTCTAATACCTCTTATTCCAGCTGCTATTTGAGTTACTTGGTTTTTGTCTAAACTAAATAGGCACAATCTAGTAGGTTCTACTAGAAAAATACGAATAGAGTTTGGTATTTGGTAATAAACATCATGACTCTTTCCAACCTTGAATCTTAGTGTATTATTTTCTAAGAAACATCGATACCCTATACCTAGGATCTGCAGGTATAGCAAATACCCTTGAGATACCCCATATATTTTATTTTTAATAAGGTTCTTAATGGAACCATATGTTGATTTTAAACAACTTGTTAGAACAATACTGTTTTTATCTCCTAAATCTTTTTTAATGTGGAGAGCAATAGATCCTTTAGAATCTATATTCTTTAAATGGAGTTTATTACACCCAAGCGGGCCTTCAAAGAAAAGAATGTTGTCTTTTTTTTCTATTTTTACGTTCTGTGGGATTTTTATTTCTGATTGATAAAAAAATTTTTTTCTCATTTTTCTGGTTTTAATTAAAAAAAAGGTCAAGATGACTAAAAGTTCCCGTGAGGGACCGAGGATCACCTTCTTATCACATATCACCGAAGGTTATAAAAAGGTGATATGTGACCAACCCAAGGAAAGCTTTGCAAATGTCTAACTATTTTATTATATCTACGGTATCATTATTGGCAAATCTCAAAGAAAAAAGGGGGCTTTGCTTTTTAAGTTGAACTCTGTTCAACCCCCCCCC
>JAUCMU010000530.1:0-12191 GCA_032275025.1 Enteromius treurensis | reverse complement strand
TCTCCTCTGGCCGGACGCCCAGCACCTAATTTCCAGTTCAATTTAAACACATGTTAGATTGTGTAAGGACTTATAGTACTACACAAGACAAAAATAAAATAAGAAAAATAACCCCCCTCAAAAGTTTCACCCACCTGCTCTTAATGCATCTTGTTTCCTCCTGGAGCATCTGTGAAAGTTTGATCACTGTCCTCAGCATGAAAAGATGGGATCACAAAATCTTACAGTCACTGTTGGACAATGTTGAAATATGCAAAAGATGCTTGAGAACTGAAGAAAAAACTGAAGGACCTGGAGGATATTTCTGAAGAACAGTGCTCAGTTTAACTGTTCAGAACAAACCAGAGACTCATGAACAACCGTCACAAAACACTAAAACAGTCGTAGATCATCCAGGTAACCGCACACAGTATTAAGAACCAAGGGTTCACAAACGTTTGAGAGGGGTTATTTCGATAATTGTTGCTATTTCTTTTTGTCTTGTGGACTATATGTAAACATCTTTTGTGTAAAATGTCTTACTCAGGACAGTACTAAAAAAAAAAAATTACAGACATTTTGTATAATGTCTCTTATTTTGTAAATAAGATTCTGCAAGGGCCCAAACTTGCTGGGTTTTGCAAACTCGTTTAGCTCTTCGTTTAATATGATACTTGCATATACGCTGTTGCATTATTACCTAAACAAACTGGTGAATCAGTTTCCTGAACCAGAAACTGTAGGAAAGAACCAGGGCGAGGAAATTAACAGCAAATCACGATTTTTGGTTGAACTATGCCTTTAATTCTAAAGTAAACACTGTGACTGGATGTTTTCCTCGACTTCTGCAGAGAAACACGCTCAGAGTTATTTGGCTTTTTCCCCTCTGGCTCAAACACAGAGCACTGTGAGACAATACACGGTTTTGAGTCTCATTGTCATTATATCATTATCTTACCCATGCACGCCTTCGATCTGGACCAGCTGGTCTGGATTGGTGAATAATGAATAAACCGTTTATCCAGATGTCACCTGGATTTACGGGTTAATGTAACTCATCTTTGCTTTCTAAATATCCTCATCTGTCAGCCAGTCATTCAAACGAGCGTCACTGTGTGTCATAAAAATCATAAATAGTTTTGAAGCAATGAAAGCTGTGAACTGAAATCACTATTTATTGTAAAGGCTGGCGGACGCCGCCGCTCTAAAGCTGTAGAGAACCGGAGGAAAATCCTGGACCTGAAAGTAAGAGAGAATGCAAGACGTTATCTGTAAAAGCATTGAGTTTAATCAAGAAAAACAATTGCCCTGATTTGTTGAACTCACTGTTTCAATAAAAGCTTATTTTCGCAATGGACAGTAATCATGACATTTTATTCTCACAATTCATACTCTTTCGATTCTGGGAAAAAGTCTTATTGCAAGATTAGAACATGCACTTGAGATATTTAAATGTGCAATTTTGAGAAGAATTATAGAACACTATAGCAAGAAAAAGCCAGAATTATGAAGAACTGTGACAAGCTTTTTTCTGCCAAATCTAATTGCAACCTTTTATCTCACAATGCAGAATTTTTTTCACATTTTTGTGATTCACATTTGTGTGTTTATATCTCTCATTAGGACTGTTCTTTACAGAATTGCACATTTATATTTTTGGCAAATGCAAGTTTAAAACTTAGAATACATGTTCTTTTCCCAAAATTGGAAGATATAGACTTGCGAAAAAGAAGTTGTGAGATTTAAACTTAAAGTTACGAGGATTAAAAGGCAGAATTGTGTAAAAGTCCTGATTATTATTCTTTTTTAATCCTGTGGAATGGAAATAACTCCCACATGTTGCCCCAAACGTGTTGAACTTTTCAGTTTGCAAAGTCAGTGTTTTTGAGTCCTCCTCTTCTCCAAACAGAATAAATGAGTCAGAGCAATTGTTTCCCATGAGGCCTTTAGGTAAAATTAACTGCTCAAGTTTGTTGCGTGCCTGTGGATTTACCACAAGACTAACTTGTTGGTCGAAGCATCTGTGTTCAATGGCATTGATTTATGATTGATGTGTTGATGTCCTTGTTGACGGTATATAACTGCTGTTCAGCATGCAGATTATAATCATTTAGAGTGATCCTGAGGCATATTGTGTTAGTGTGCATAGAGTTGTTTATGTAGGTGTTTTTTTGCTTGTTTATTTTTGAGTGATCTTATGTATAAAAATAAATAAATAAATACATTTGTTATGGAGGGCCAAATAACTCAAAAATTAAATAATTAAATAAATGCTAAAATATATATATATATATATAAATAATTAAATACAAGAAATAATGAAATACATAAATAAAAACAGAAATAAATGCAGAAATGTATAAATAAATATATATATGTATTTATTTATTTATTCATTTATTTATTTATTTTTATTAATCTTTTTAGTTATTTACTTATGTCTTCATTTATTCGTTTATTTATTCATTAATGTATTTATTAATTAAACCATTTAATTATTTATTAATTAATTCATTTATTTCTTCTTTATTTTTTTCATTTATTTATTTAGTAGAAATAAATACAGATAAATAAAACAAACATTACAAAATCTGCATGTCTAATATTATAAACACTACAAACATTTACTTCCCTTCTCTCCAAATAAATAAACAAATGAATAAATAAATAAATAAATGAAGTAATACTCAAATAAAAAATGTCTGCATTTATTACTTATTAATTACTTAACTATGTTACTATTTATTAAACATTTATTTATGTAAATATTTCAACATTTATTTAATTAATTTAATTAAATATGTTTGTATATCAATATTTTTTTATTTCTCATTTTACAGAGTAAGCTAAAATAAAAAAACAGAAAAACTATTTTTTACAAATAAAGTTTTTATTTTGAAAATATTAAAATATATTTATATTTATATATTTATACTATATTTTTTATTAATTTTATTTTAAAATGTTTTATTTAAAAAAAATATTTTAACCATAGTTCATAATATGGACAATTCGAGAGTCACACTTATGGCCATCAAAAGACTATATAAACCATTTCAGTGTGCATGTTGCCTATTTGTAAATCTAGAGGCATAGAATAAAGTGACTATTGCTTTTAAAATAAATTATTGGCATTTATAGACCAAACTTTGAAGCCAAAATCCACCCTGTCCAAGCACAGCAGCTTAATGTAGTTTCTCCAGCATCATAAATTCATTATCTATACAGAAACGGTTCTCTTTCCATTTTCTAACACTGCTCGAATCTCTGCTCAGCAAATGTCCGACTTGGACACCAAGATTCAGGAGAAAGCCATGAAGGTGGACATGGACATCTGCAGGAGAATAGACATCACGGCCAAACTGTGTGACGTGGCTCAGCAGAGGAACTCAGAGGACATGTCTAAGATGTTCAACGTCAGTCCATCCAGAGCACCAGCAGACAGGGTGGGTGAAACACGCAGGACAAGAGTAAAACTGCTGAGGCAAGATCTCTGCTGCCCTGCACATGAGCTTATCACATTGCACCGCAGCCAACACCACACTCTGTGTTCAGCTCCAGCCCATGAGACCATTTTAATACGATATTTATCATCTAGTGCAATATTGGAATTGTTTTTAACGATATGTGATCTGATTTATTCAGTATGCACTTTGCAAAAACACCCATGTCTTGAGAATCCAAAAGCATTCACTGCCAGTAAACATTGTTTGCATGTCTTAGATGGCTGTGGTGTGCAAAAAGAAGGAGAAGAAGCCGGTATCAGATGAGGAGAACTCAGAGATGGATGCAGATCCCAGCACTTCAGAGGAGGACGTCCCTTTCAACATCACAGACGAGATGAAACGCATGATCAACCAGCTGTGAGTCAGATTTGGGACTGAATTGGGAGGAATTGTGCATTTGTAATAATTGAGATTTGAATCTTTGAATCTACTTTGATGTCATGATCATGTAAAGCTGGTATTTCTGTGTTTTTCCAATTCTCACTCGCTCCCTTTCACTAAGAGCTTTAGCTGCTATTGTAGCGCAAACCAAAGTGCCCGATTCTGAGTTCCTCCTCAAATCTGATATTTGTGGGGTTCTTTATATAGTACTTTTTGAAATATGGATCATATCATAGACTGGTCTTAACAGCAAGACATGCGTAAACAAGTACGAATGTTTCTTACATATTTCACTCAAAACACAGTGTTATTATAAATGAAATGTCTTTATAAAAAATCAGTTTATATCTGGCTGGAGTACTGCTTTAGTTGCTGAATTACATTCCTGCAAAAACAGCAATAATACTGCACCATCTAGTTTTATAGATGAAAAAACGAGATGAGGTTAAATGTACGTTTGCTGACTCAAATGAATAATAATAACCCTAACCCTGTAAAGCATTATATATCGTTTTAATAAATTGATGAATATGCAAAACTTTAATATTAATATTCAGGTCATGGTTCACTTGTCTTCTTACCGTGAAATCTTCATTCTATTTTTTAAAGTAAACACAATAACTGTTTTATTGTTTAGCATTACTTGATTATCCATACAGTGTATATATATTTATATATATATATATACACACAGTATATATATACACACCCACACATCAGATACAAACATTAGACATTTGGGGGACATTTATTTGCTCATCTCTTAGTCATCATTGCATTGCATCATATGTTTTGATCATAAACGAAGCACTTAAATATAAAAAAATATATCATCATATTATATGCTATAGTTTTATAAAGATTGACTTACAAGCTATCAGAATTACATTTGACTTTTTTGGCCATAAATATAAATATCTGCACCGAATTGCATGGTTTTGCTCAATTTGGGCTTCTGTATTCTTACTTTATAATGCTAAATCATATGAGCCATAAAAAACTGGTGTATTACATAGGACACAAATAGATAGATGTATAGATAGAATAAAAAAACCTGTTCCTTAAAAAACAAAAAATACATTCTGAATGTAATTCTTTATGTCAGGCTTTACAGGGTTAAATGAAGCTTAAAAATGATCTTTTCACACTGAAGCGACTGAAACTGCGAGTGCAAACTGTACCGCTGACAGTGAGGGAAAAATCTGATTTAACATGTCTGTGTATTTATGTGTCCTGTTTCATGCATGCCTGTACTCTCGTCTTGTGCTGGTCGTCCGAGACACTCTTTCCCTCTCTTCTCTCTTTCCATCCTGTTTTTTTCCTCACACGCAGACATTGTTCAGATAACTCATTTGTTGCTAGGCGGGACACGTTTGAGATCGATGATGACTGTGACAGTTTGACGTGGGAAGAGAACGATGATACGCTGCTGTTATGGGAGGATTTCAACAACTACAACGTGCCCTACGGCCTTACTAACAACACCGGTGCCCTCGACTGCAACGGAGACGCACAAGAAGCCGTGAGTTTCCACTGTTCAAACCACTGGGGTTGTCAACATGTTTGAAAGGGCCCTCATGTTCATTTAGACTAATGTGAAAAGACCAACAAGTGAACGGGCGATGTGCTAATGATTTAAAAAAGACTTGTTTTAATGATTCAGAGTCGACTCTTTCTTCAGAGAGACAACAACTTATTTGGCCAATTTGAATCAATTTAATGCATCCTTGCTGAACAGAAGTATGAACTATAGAGTATTACTTTCTGTTGTCAGTACATTGTGAACAATTTGAGAGTAAACATAAAACTGAAATAAGCCGCTGTGGTTCTTGTTTCTCAGGAAAGCAGTCTGGGAAATCTTTTCGATGAGACCGAGTCTCTTTTCAAGACCAGAGAGCAGGAATATCAGAAGACAATCGGACAAATCGAGGTTAGAATGTGTTTGTCTTGCTGTATCCTCCTACTGAACCTCTTGTTGTTTATGGCACATAAAATGTTGTATGTAATGAAATCTTTCTCTCTCACACGCAGATGGAGTTGGCCACGGCTAAGAGTGATATGAACAGACATCTGCATGAGTATATGGAGATGTGCAGCATGAAGCGAGGGCTGGACGTGCAGATGGAGACCTGCAGGAGAATGATCAAGGGTGGCAGGTGATTTCACTGAATACAGCTCATAAAACGGCTTTACCTGACGTGTTCGTTGTATTTAAAAGTAATAAAAAACAACAACTTAGCAATGTGTTTTAATTAGGCAAGACGTGATCAATAACAAATGCTAAATCACTTCCGTTTTGATCTCTTGTAAATGACAAGCCTGATCATTTCTACAGAAAGGATATTTATTGTTTAAAAATTACATTCAGATCTAGAAATCTTTTCAAATCCGCTATATAACAAACTAAAAATGGCGGTTTATATCTTGTTTTTCAGCACTTGTATATGTTAAATAATGTTTGCATGTGGAAAAACACTGTGGATATTTTTTTCCATTTTAATTTTAATTTTGTGCATATATGTCTTTAGAATGAAAAAAACATGTAATTTTTACATGTAATTAATGATCTGGTCCTTCCTGTGGCATTTTTTGATAAAATGTGATATTAGAAAATGTAATCAAAGAAGAGATGCCAAAATTATATCATGGCTGATATCATTTTTAATTTATGCATCACACAGGTTGGGCAAACTGCATTATGTTTAGTATCTCTAATATAATGTGTAGTTAAATATAATATAATATAATTTCTTAGTATTTTCCATTTTATTGTACATTTTGTTTAGTTTTTAAAGTAATTATTAATTATTAGTAGTAGTATTTTTAATGTCTTAAGTTTAATTATTTTGCATTAATTGTCATTTCAGAATTAGTTTTAATAATTTTTTATTACTATATTTTAAGGTGAGAAATGTTTCAGTATTTTATATATTCTTTTACTTTAGATAACATTCATTTTGTTTAATAAATATATTTCCTAATATATATATATATATATATATATATATAAACTTTATAAATACTGTTTTAACTTTAGTTAGATTTTCTGTGTTCATTTTATTCCTTAAAAGTCGCGCAGACACAAATGGCACCCTTTCCAGAGAATAAGGGATTTTTTCTTTGGTATGAATTTTCAGAAATTCTCTTTCCATCAGCTCATCTGCGAGCAGTGACTCAGGGAACACTGATGAGATACAAGATGAGTCAGACAAGGACGGAGAGACAGAGGGGCCAATCAGCTGATACCTGCCCAGGATGACCCCGCCCTCTTCCCCCCACAAGCTCCAATCAGCTCTCGGGCCTCCCAGAAGTCAGCTAATGGCGTTACACTGAGGGATAGAGCCCACTCACACAAACCCCAAATCCTGTAGGTGCTTTACCGTCTCAGTGTCAGAGTGGGATGGAGTTGATGAGGGTTGTTTTTGTGCTTCGACATCAATATGGATGCGTCACATGGTGCCACAGCTGTCACAGGACAGCCTAACTACGAATCAGATCAATCCCAGCCAAAATACATCAATACACCTGAAATCAAGTCCATATCTCGATTAGAAAACATGAGACCATGAAACCAATCAGACCAAAACAGACTGAGCTCCCTGCAACCGAACACTTCAGAATGCTTTCCTTAGTATTTGTGGCTTTTTATTTTTCTAAAAACTATTTCTGAGATCTACAGTTTACTGCAGAAACATGTTGGCCTTTTAAAGCCCCGAATCAGTCGAACGAATGTGGAACACAGAAAAAGCTCACGTTCTATGCAATCAGCCTTATTTTGTGATCTGTGTTTTCTCAGCTAACGGAACTATGCTATAAGAATGTTTTGCTGACGTTCACAGCTAGTTATGAAAATGTTATTTATGAATGCTTTCAGAACACCAATAGTTTTCATCAAAATGTTTTAAACCCTCTGGTGCTATTCAGTATTTTTTTATTAAGTAATTAATTTTCACTTCTCTTTGTACTTGCTATATGAAATAATTATGCCATTGATTCAAAAAGGTATTTTCATAATTTTTTTTGGAATTATTTGGAATTTGTTTAGAATTATGACATTGATTTTATCACAGTTTTAAAATTAAATTTTGGAAAAAATTTAAATATTACAATATGTAAATTATAACACTATAGCTAAACGTCTTTTTTTTTTTTTACTTTTTTTTTTTTTCTTTTACATTCAATATTTTGTTTTTCAGGTCTTTGCTCGAACAGGTAAATAAATGGATTATAATAACATAAAATCTCCTAAAAATACAAAATATGAACTAATAATAATAATAATTAAAAAAAAACATTAAACTAATATATAGCACATTCATTTTATTAGAATAAAAAATAATTCACGAAAAATAAGTCACAAAGCACATCAGAGGGTTGTTAAAAATGTTTTTACTGCTTCTGCAAATGTTAAGGGAACATTTGATTTGATAACTTTGCAAACATTATCGAAATGTTAGTATGAAATGTTTTTAAACTTTTTGAAACAAGTAGTTTAGCTGTAAAAAAACGTTTAACTAAATGTTTCAGAAAGAAAGTTCCATGAATGTTTTTTTTTTTTTGCTGCTAATATTTCGAGGACATACCAAATAAATCTGGAATAACAAACTGCTGAAAAAGAGTTTGTTGATAAGTTTGAGAGAGAACGTTAGCAAAACATTTTCTATTAGCTGGGTTTGATTTGCCTTAGGTGATGTCATGTGTTATGTACGATGTTCACGTGTTAATGTTTACGCACTTAATGGCAGAATCTGTGGAACAGTGTCCATCATTTTGAGCAGCGGTGATGATTTCAGGAGTTACACACATCAATATCTCACACATTAAAGAGCTATGTGCCTATACATACCTTGCAGGTTCATTTTGGATGCCTTACTGCATTTCCACTTCTTTCTAAAGTTTGCACTCAAAACAATCAAATATGTAGTTGTATGGGAAGCATGTCTTTGTTAGCTGATGTAGTCAGAAGAGTTTTCAGGTGGAGGTTTACATTGTATATAGACCAAGCTGGGTGTATCTGAAATTATAAACCCATATCTATAAATATATGTAGATGCAAAAGCTGGATAATGAAGCCCTCATGATGGCACTGTTCCATACAGATTCAGATTTGTTTTCATGGATATGGCTTATAAGATTTCTGTATCAATGAGGATTGTTAACATAATGGTCTTTTTGTTTGTTTGTTTTTTGGCTTCTTTATATTTAGCATTTTTATTTTATAAGCTATTGGGCAAATGTTTGGAAGAATTAGGATTCGTAATGTTTTTAAAAGAAGTCTCTCCTGCTTCTTATTTAATCAAAACACAAACATATGAAAGTCTTTTACTTGTTTATGAAATAATAACATAGAAGACTGGAGTAACAGTGCAGGAAATCCACAAGAATAAATTACATTTTAAACTATATCAAAATCAAAATGACACAATATTACTGTATTATTAATCATCAGAGACTTCTTTTAAAAAACATTAAAAATATCACAGTTATTCCAAACAGTAGTGTACTTTCATGGGACAAAAATGTGTTCGTACATATAATTTTAAACATATTTATTGTGGGGAAATTTGTTGGGTTTTATTAAACTGATCAGTGATTTAATCATAAGCTCAAAATATGGTTGCGAAGGGTTTTTAAAAATATTTCTTTTATACTAAATAAGTGGGTGAGCGTAGGTTTTGTTTATTCATTTAGCTAAAACATAGTTAGCCAAAAAGTTGATATCATATCTGATCAAATCATTTGTAAATTTTGCAATTTAGTTTGTGTATTTGATTTCTTAACTTATGAAAGACTGGACAAAATCTGGCTTTTGAATTTTATAAATATATAAAATTCATGCGATTTGATAATGTTCAGGGTATCTGGGGCTAATCTGAATGTTTTTCCCTGAAAATGAAACATGCACTTTTTGTCTTCCCCCTCTTTTAAACACTGTTGGTCTATTTTTTTATTGTTTACGGTGAAAATCAAGCTATTTTTTTTGTCTGGTTCTGAATCCATAACATGGGTCAGGCGTCTCAAAATCGATTTTATGGTAACAAATAAAATAGGGAAAGGGTGGTATCAGAAGTATTAACATACAAAATCATATTCTGAAATGAAAAAATTATGTGTTACATGTTTTTTGAATTAATTCTATTGTGTTTATGATGTTTTATAGAAAAAAAAAAGTTATGATATCTATAAAATATCCTAAACAAAAGTATGAGCTTGAAGCTGGATAAGAAAGTGATGCTATCATCGTGTTTGTGTTTTTGTCTTTTTAAGGAAAGCACAAAATGGCAGCAAATATTTCAATAAAAAAGGAAACCGTAACGATGCAGTCATGTAGCGCTAACTAGCATTAGCATAAATCCTATGAGTTTGTGTAGCATCATAGACATGTATAGAGTATGTTTCAGGCCAAACATTTAGTCTTTTTCAAATATGGTGTTTTAGTGTTTCCAGTCTTTTTAAAAACTGCTTGTAAATCTCTTATTATGCTGAACTATCATCAGAGCTGGGTAGATTACTGTAGTCCATAACTGATTACAAAAGACAAAAGTGTTGTAGTAAGTAACATAATCTATTCGATTACACATATTAATGAAACGTATTCGGAGTACTTATTATACTTTTTACATGACATTTTCCATTCTTTCCTTACAGTATTTAAATTTACGGTAATAAAAAAAAAAACGGCAGTTGTGGTTGCCGGAATTCGGCTGTAAAAAAATACGGTAACAAAATGTAAGGTTTTATGTTGAATTTACAGTTAAATACTGTAATTTCATTAACTAAATTAAAATTAAATATTTAGATAAATAAAATTTAAATATACTAAACTATTAAAGTAGCGAAATCTGTTTTGTAGCTTTTAAACACACGGATAGGCACCAAATGCAGGAGGTGATGAGAAAGTTACACCAAAGTAACCGTGGGCATTTTAAAATGTAATATAATCTGATAATAAAAAGTACTTAATTTTTTTAAATCTGATGTAATAAGTGACTATCCAGCACTGATTATCGCCAAATCTTCAATTCAGCCTTTTTGTGAACTTGTTTTCTTTCAATTAACTAAGCTTTTCCCGTTCTTTTTTTTGTTTTAGTGGCTGGTCATCTGAGCTTATTCACATCAGTTTGTGAGTGAAAAAAGCATTAATTCTGGGTTATTTTAATATTCACTCTTAAACTGTAGCGCATGAGCTTAAATGTGTTCAAATTAAATGAATACAAGTTGATAAAAAGATTGAACATAATATCTGGTGATAATATAGCATAACAAAAAGAAATTTATAAGGACGTTTTTAGGCAGGTCATTTTTAATCAAAAATAATCAACAATTTTTGGGGGGGGTTACTTCTCTGTAAGCAAAGTTGGCACATTTAAGTCTAATTTTTAGGGAAAAGAAAAGCCTTTCTGGATAAAATGACTGGAACACAATGAGTTAAGGAAGATAAATGTTCTGCATTCACTCATCACATGAAGATTTGTTCTTTTATCAATGAATGTATAGAATACCACAAGTAGAAAATGTTATTTAGTTCATGAGACACAACGCAAGTTGGATGTTTTGATCACATGACCATTGGGTTTGGTGCAGATTTTGACTGTTCTGATCTGGACTGAAGCTACGTCAAGCTGACTACACAATAACTTTGCACAATTACTTTGGAAATGAATATGGAATTTCTAACGAAGCATAAAACACCAGTTCATTAGACCCCCATCATCACACCAGCATCAGCGGGTTTTACTGAAAGCCTACGAAAGATTTTCAGTTTCTGACTTCAGCAGCATCTGCGGCCTGAATCCTTTTCATAGCACAGTTTATTATCTTTATTCGTATGATCTTTACTTTGACACCTGTAATGATCGGTACACATTTTCTTTGTTATTTGTTTTTCTGGTGTGTGAGCTACTGGTGTATGTTTCAAAATAACGAATGTAATTGGTGCTGGGGTCAAAAAAATAAATAAAAATACAATAAAAGGTCATTTAATAATTTTGCTTTGTTGAAGACATTTTATTTTGTTCTTAAAGAAAGCTATATTTAATCAGTGGCGGGCACGTTACTTTAAAAAAGTGATTAGATATAGTTACTTCTCACAAATAGTATAGAGTTACATCATTATAAAAGTAACTAATTACCAGGGAAAGTAACTATTAAAATAGGTCAAATAACTTGGATGTACATATGTAAAATGAATGAAAAGCACACTCAATAGAATAAATTATTGTTAGATGTTTCTGTGGGACAATGTGAGAAACCGTCTAGGTTACTATCGTAACCCACGTTCCCTGAAGGAGGGAACGGAGACGTTACATATGGGAACTCGCCAGA
>JAUCMU010000529.1:0-12199 GCA_032275025.1 Enteromius treurensis | reverse complement strand
ATCTTGGATCGTTCGGTTCTTCGACGCTCATCCGGGACTTGCTGTCATAGCAACAGGTCCGTAAGAGTAAGCCTGCTTGGGAGCAGGTTTATTTCATACAAACATGTTTTAGGCTGCGCTACTGGCGGGTTATGATTGGTTGAAAGGGTGAGGTCACATCTGATTGGTTAAAGAATACAACTGACGCAGACTGACTCACAAGAAAGTTTAGAAAATAATTACGATGATTCACACACAATGTAATTTATTTTATATTTTAATATTATATATATATGTATATATAAACATATAAAATATATATCATATAAAGGAAAAAACAAGTAATATGAGCAGCACTAACGCATTTAATTTGAAGGCTACTTTTTGCCAGCCCTCTCTCCTGTCTTTTGCAGCATCTGCTGTGTTTCCCGGAGTCTTTATTAAAGTTTGAAATTTACAATGGCGTTTTAGTGCCAAAAAGGGTTAAATAAGAGAGCTACAGCGCGTATTGATATTAAGCGGTTTCCACGAGTTCTCAGGTCTCATCCCAGTAACATGAAGCGGCCGCTCGGACACAACAATATTCAAATTTGTCTAAATTCATTTAATCAAATTCAATCTAGTTTTATTTATTTATATATATTTTTTGGGGGTGGCACTAAACGCCGTCGTAGTAATTCTCCAAAACCCTCTAATAAAAGCTCTTGCTCTGCTTGAGAAAAAAATTGAGCTCGCTCTTTGGCCATTTCGTCAACCAATCAAAGGCTGTGATCTGTTTTTCTACTATCTATACATGTCGCCTTTTAAACCAACGCACGTATGCACAATAATCCTAGACAACTCAATCCAGCTATACTAATCAACAACAGATACGTTTAGAGAACCGGATTAGTGAGCTCATAGTTAGCGCGATGATCTCATCTTAGATGTCTCAATTCATCTCGGATGTTTTAAGCGTTGTATGAAGAACGAGCCCCTGGAGAGACCTAAAAATGGCTGTCCATCAACGTTTACCATCCAACCTGACAGAACTGGAGAGGATCTGCAACGAGGAATGGCACAGGATACCCAAATCCAGGAGTGAAAAACTTGTTGCATCTTTCTCAAAAAGACTCATGGCTGTATTCGATCAAAAGGGTCTGAATACTTAGGACCATGTGATATTTTAGTTTTTCTTTTTTAATAAATCTGCAAAAATGTGTTTTTCTGTCAATATGGGGTGTTGTGTGTACATTAACGTGGAAAAACAAATTAACTTAAATGATTTTAGCAAATGGCTCCAATATAACAAAGAGTGAAAAATTTAAAGGGGTCTGAATACTTTCCGTACCCACTGTATGCAGTAAAACTGATTTCAGTTATAGCTTTTTAGCATTGATATGGGCGACATCTAACTTTAAGAAATAGCCTTGTTCGAGACGAACTAAACTAGCCTGAAATGTTACAGCTGCACGATTAATCGTTAAAATATCGCAAATTCTCGTGATTTAATTTCTCAACGACAACAATTTACCTGTGAATCGTGTAACCATGAGCACCTGACACCTTTATTAATGATAATAAAGGTTTAGAAATTCACTCAAATGAATTAAACACTTTTAACTAGACTGCAGCAGTTCAAATTTTTCCACACATCAGTTTCGTTCAGAATCGTGGAAGAATCATGATCTCTATTTGAGCCAAACATAAATACATAAATCGTGATTCTCAATTAATCCATATGCACTAATACTTCCTATATTTAGAAAAGCCAGCTCGTCATTTTCTGGTCAACTGTACTGTGTCTGGTTTCTCTACTTAATCCATTCATAATTTGAAGAAAAGTTTGGTTTAAGTGCAAACAAATAAACAAACAATGGTATATTTATCTGCAGTCCATAACATTTTGTGTACAAAATGTAAAAAATGTAGCTCCGGCTACAATATTCTTCCGCAAGTTGCTCACAGGTCTTTTTATTAACCGCTAGAGTGCCAAAAGTTACGGACTGCGGCTTTAAAAATTGGTAATTTTAATGACGCTTCCGTTAGAGTTTAAGTCGAAGTCTCTAGTGTTATTTGCATGTATGAAATATTAACTTAAGATGATACTGTACAGCACCTACTGGAAAGGACGTTAAAAGCTGAAGAATGGAGAAAAGAGGCTGAGATTGGTAATTTAGTGAGGCTGTCATAGAGACAAGATCAAAGAGTGGAGTGAAACTATGGATGGCTCATTTGGAGAAACAGGTGTGCTGTTACTTCTCGTCTTGCTGCTCTCATTCTGTTCTGCTCTTTCTCTCTTTATTTTCCCCTTTGGCCTAATGAGGTGGAGGCCAGGCGGACAGCGAAGACAGATGACCCTCTGCTATTATCCGTTTACCAGAAAGAGATGCCTGCTCTTTTCATACACTTTAAGACATTTCTGTTTGCTGAAAAACTTTTCTAGCAGCCCCGGAAACCTCTGGAAAGGTTACTTGTGCTGACCATTGTCATGTGTTAAATAGAGGTCACATTCTTTTTAGGGTACAGAGAAAAAGTCTTAATAAAAGTCGTGATGTTACGAGAATAAAATTCAAAATACTACGAGAAAAGTCTAAATGTTATGAGAATAAAAGTCATAATATTACGAGAATAACAGTTGTAATGTTACGAGGATAAAATTAGAAATACTACAAGAAAAGTCTAAATGTTACGAGAATAAAAGTGATAATATTACGAGAATAAAAGTCGTAATGTTACGAGAATAAAAGTCGTAATGTTACGAGAAAAAAATTCAAAATACTACGAGAAAAGTCTAAATGTTACGAGAATAAAAGTCATAATATTACGAGAATAAAAGTCGTAATATTACAGGAAAAGTCTTAATGTTACGAGAATAAAAGTCGTAATGTTACGAGAATAAAAGTCGTAATGTCACGAGAATAAAATTCGAAATACTACAAGAAAAGTCTAAATGTTACGAGAATAAAAGTCGTAATATTACGAGGAGTCTAAATGTTACGAGAATAAAAGTCTAAATGTTACGAAAATAAAAGTTGTAATGTTACAAGAATAAAATTCGAAATACTACGAGAAAAGTCGTAATGTTACGAGAAGTCGTAATATTACGAGAATAAAAGTCGTAATATTACGAGAAAAGTTTAAATGTTATGAGAATAAAAGTTGCAATGTTACGAGAATAAAAGTCATAATATTACGAGAAGAGTCTAAATGTTACGAGAATAAAAGTCGCAATGTTACGAGAATAAAAGTCGAAATACTACGAGAATAAAGTCGAAACTACGGGATTAAAGTCGAAATATAATATCTAGTTTATTATTTAGTATATTTTGTACTATTATATTTTTTAAATATTTTTTTTCTATTTGATTATTAACCATTTTGCACTGACATTCATCCTCAATACGTTTGGAGTTAACAAGGTCATTATATATATACATATTTGTATGAGTTATCTTGATCTATTAACATCTGGATTTGATTTTAACAATATTAATGAAAGTTATGAAAAGCCTATTTTCCTTCCTTCTTTATTATGAATTCATTATCCACACATGCAACATTACCTCAGATCATGTGTGGCGAGTAATAATGAGTCGTTAACACCACTTTTATCCGATGTACAAATGCAGTTAAAATGAAGTACAGTGAAGCAGTATTAAATTAAAATAAGCAAAAATGGCCACAAATGTGTTACTTTTATTATTTCTTTCATGAGTTGCGAAACCGCTAGCTGTTCATCTAATATACAAATACACCAGTTGAGCGTCCATGCAGAAAAAAAGTTACACTCCATCAAACAGCTCACACTTCAAAAAATATACATATATTATAGGTTGATTACCACAGTGAAAATATTATCCATGCACACAGTTTACAAAGACCAGAGTTGACGGGATCCACTATGAACAAATCACGCTAAACTCCAGGTAAACAGTTCACTTCTACATCAAGTACATAGGATTGGCACTTTTTTCATTTTGCAATATACACCTGTTAAAACAGGAAGACTCCAGCATTCGAGTGGTTTAGGAAATTAAAGACTTAATGAAACACTTGAATATAAATGAAAAGTTTCATATGCTTTTTTGCACTCAAATAATTACTGCACAATCCACAGATAATAAATATAGAAATGTTCTTGTCTATTCCTTGCATCGCCGTTGTAACAAACAGCTATTAGTTAGTTTCAATGGGCTCAGTTTTTATGTTTTTTTTTAGCATTTTAATGAGCACTAGCTGCCTCATTACCTCAAAAATGCTCTTTGTCCATGAAGCAGAGCCAGAAAGGAAATAAACGCTTACTAGATTTATATAATTTGATATAACTCAAAAGGAGGCTAGATAATTGAATAGCTATTTTGTAATGTGTAATCAGAAGATTAACAATATCTCAAGCCAGAAAATAAAGATCCATGCATCCATTCATTCGTGATTATATTCATGACCCATTTCAACCACTTTTCAATTCATATGGTTTCTGTCTGTTGAAAATGCAAATTGCACCTCAGACCATCCATTTGCATAATGACACATACAGCATAGCCTTCACTTTCCTTTCCATAAAATGTTACTAAATTTTTAGCATATGTTTTTGACAGCAGGATTGGAATTTAGATCTTCCTACAATGTGAATGAATAGATATTTACTTGGTACTTTCCTCTGGGTAAGTAGTGTGCATGGAAAGACTTTCAAAGACACCGTTTTATAAAAGGCTTTTGACAGTGTCCAAGCCAGAACCCTCATTTCATAGAATGATATCCAACAAACTGATACAGACAACAATGCTCAGTCCAAAAATAATCCAATCTGACTAAATCTAAACATGCAAGAAAAATACAAATTAAATTAAAAAAAAAATGAATAAATTCGCTCTTTAGTAAGGCTTCTGGGTTTCACCAAATGACATTCTGCACATTTGCAAGAATACGTCATCGCATTTACAAGTTTACGCCAAAGTCTGCCGCCGACACATGCAGTGTGACGCAACATTGTTCAGTCCGCTTATTTGTCCTCCAAATTAGCTAGCAGATGCATCCAGGATCAAAGCCTACATTAGCACAAAGGGCCAATGTGAAGCTTTAAAGGACTGTGGCTCTGGAAAGAAGTCTTTACAATCAAAAAGGTAAACGCTTGGTCTTAATTAGGCTAAATGTGTTGAACAACCACGGAAAGCAACATACAAAAGGACTCTATATTTACAGGCAGCCAATTTAAAGCTATGCTAACGCCTTGATCTGGAGCGGGTGGTGGTTGTTGCTAAGGCTGCACGATAGATTGGATGCGATAATCTTGCGCATCTCGTTGATTCTTTGACTAACAATGAAGCTCCATCACCTGTTTTCAGATGGAGCGGCATTTAATACACAGCCGTAGTTCGCAAACAAGCTACGCAATATCAGGTTAGCTATTGCAAGTGATCCATCTGTGATTGTGCGCTAATTGCGTAGCTTGTCAGTGGACAATGGCTCTGTTTATTAAACGCTGCTCTATTTGAAAACAGGTAATGGAGATTTACCAGATTTAATCAAAGAACCAGTTTTACTGACGAGATGCGCATAAATTTCGCATGCAATATATCCTGCAGCCCTAGTTGTTGCTACTGAATCTGTAAATGCTGAATTAACCACCGCTACATGAAAGACAAGCACTTATCCTGCTTCTGAAGACAGCGTCTTGCTCTGAAGGACCTAAAATCCAGACAGAAGCTTGCACAAGGGGACCTCCCGTTCACCTAACAACATGTCTCGTTTCAGGCTAGTGCCTTTATTCACAACCTTGATCTTTAAAGCCAGGTTCTTAACCTGAGCCGAAGTCACCGAATCAAAAAAGAAGTCCTCGTTGAAGACGGGATTGCGGCTGTTCTTGATTATCGTGCTCCTCTGCTTCTGCAGCTTGCCTGGATTGAGGTAGAGCGACACGCAACAGTTGATGCTCTTAATGTCAAACATGGGATCGTACAGGTCCTCGGCCGCCATAATGCGGATTCGCAGGCGGGCCGTACCTGAGTCGTAGTCTGCGCAAAGACGGACGGTGCCTCCTTTGTGCATGTTGATGGTGTGCTCCTTTTGTTGGCGGTCAGCGCCATGAAGGGGGTCCAGAGCTCCGCCACCTTGCAAAGAGGAACAGTGGCTCCGTCTAGAAACGTTAGGGCTGGGCTCTGCCGAGCTGCACTCGTCTGTGGATAAGGAACTGTGCCTGGCAAATGTCCGCTTGCCTTTGGCGACCTTGGCCTGTGTCTCGTGGGTAAAGATCTTCAGTAAAGAGGCGGAGCGAGAGAGCAGTGGCGAACTGAACGGGGACGACTCTGCAGAAGAGCAAGTATCGCTCTCGCCACCGCTGAAGTATCGGTAAGGGTTTATGTGAGAGCCACTGAAATCCGGGGGGTTGAGGTGATTCCCTTCATTGCTGCTCTTGCCTTGGGACTTGCGTTGGATATTGGGTGACGTAACAGGACTGGTGTGGTCGCAGTGGAACAGGGACTCTTTTCGCCGGGTGTGGGGACTCTCCATCAACGTGGCAAATCCGTAAGAAGTCTGAGTCTTTGGAATGTAAGGAAGCGACATGGCTGTCTGGGATTGAGGGTCGGCGTTGGTGTCGCCCGCCACGACTTCGTCGGCGCTCTCGATCTGAATGATGTGTCGGTTAGCCGCCCTGAGCAGGTTCTTGGTGTCTCCTGCCAGCTTGCTGACCAGTCGCGGGCTACGAGGGCTGCTGAGCTTCTTGTTGCTGATGGTTTGCTCAGAGGTCGAGGGCCTCAGACTTTCATTGGACTTGACGTCAGAAGCATCCGTCTCCGGTGGGCAGCTTACCAGCTTGGGGGGGATGAAGAAATCTGGAATCTTGTCGGGTGTGAGGACGTTGCTATAAACAGGCGCCTTCCCCTTGTCGCCAGCCTCTCCTTGGCGGAGCACATTTGTTTCGACCGAGTCCCGGATCTTCTCCAGAACCCACATGATCCCTCTGGGCTGAACCCGCTGGGTAATCCCTGTAATCACAAGCAAGAGAGCATTCAACAATGAGCCCCAAGCTATAACTAACTTAATATTATTCAATGTAAACACATATGTAAAGGTGTAGGAAGCAGCAAATTTCAAAGGCGGATTTTAAGGATTGCAAATTAATCTTACATGATCTGAATTGTATTTAAACATTCATTTAAAGCATTAAAAGGTTAGTTGGTAAAATAATTAAATGTTTTGTCCATTTTCTGCCTGTTTAATAATGATCCTAATGAAAAGTGTTTCAGCAACGCACGGTTGCTATTGTTATCTCTTCAGGCGAATACGTGTGTCTTTCTGTGTCTGTGCTAGGTGATTAAGATTAAGACTCCCTAACAGATTTTTTTTTTTTTATGAGGTGGTTAAAGGTTTAACATGATGGACAAATCCCTTTAATTTGCATATGTTCAATATTCCAGAGTTGAATAAAACTACATTATAGCATATGAAGTTCATGTACAGTTTATATGACATTGCATTTCATTTAGAATGTTATAAATCAGATTTTTAATAAGTCTATTCATATATAATTTTTACAATTATTTATGGATTATGAAACTTTGGACTAGATTTTCATTTAAAGCTAATAATGCAAAACATCATGGAAAAACCGAAACTGTGGACAAAGACATTACAACTCTTTCTCTGGCATCATACAGATCCTCAGGAATTTTTTTCCTCAGTTCAAGTCCTAGAGTACCCAATAACTGTAGATGTTGTCCTTTTGCAACACACCTGATTAATATCATCAACTTATTAATAGAGGCTCTGAAGAGACCTTCACTGGGTACTTCAGATAAGTGAGACATCCAAAATATGCAGTCTACGGTACTCCAGACCAGAATTAAAAGCAACTTAATTAGTCTCGCTAAAATGTTTTAATGATAAGCTGTTAAGATTAACACACAAATGAATTAATGATTATAAATCAATATTATTTATTGCACGTCCAAACTGAAACCAAATTCAGATGGCAACAGGTTGCACCAAACTTCTCTGACAACTGACACTAATTAGAGCCAAACCTGCCGTTTTTTGTACAGAATTCAATAAAAATTATACTGTTCTTAGTGGTGTTTGCATATAAAAATCTATCAAATCAGGAAGAAAATGTAACCATATGAAGATTTAAATGTGCAAATGTATTTGGACTTATTTGTAGTAAATGTATTTACTGTAAAACAAGACAAAGACAACATCTAATGGCAATGTGTTCAAAATCTTTTCTTAAAATGTCTCAAGTGTGTCCTTTTGGAAATGTAAAAAAAAATTCTCATTAATATTCATCGTCTAAAATAGCTTAGAAAATCAATGAAGTTCAAGAAAAGTCCACTTTTAAACTAGTTGCATTGAGTGTAATTTACTCACTGTATTTGGCAAGTGATTTTCCTCTTCTCTGCGGATCCTCACACAGTGTTCAGCTTCAGAGGCACTTCAGTGTTCATTAGTGTGTGTGTGTGTGTGTCGTGTTTTCCCAGGCTGCGGTGAGAGTGGTTTAGCTCCGCCGGTCGCCTGTTGCGCTTATATAGTGCCACAGCAGACGCGCGCGCCTGAACGAGCCAATCCGAGGAAACGATGCTCTTCCGTTTGGAGATGTATCGATTCCTGGAAACCGAGCGCTTTAAACAATCAAGACCGAATGCTGGTTTAAAACAAACACATAAAGAGCGTCTGTGACTATGGTTTCAAATATTGTAAAGAATTTGTCTTTTGCAGTATTGTTAAAGTGTCTGTTCTTTTAAGTTTATATTCTGTGGGTCCTCAGTCACACCACTAACCAGTAAGGCTCTACAGTGGATATCTTGATTCCTGTTCCAAGTTTGACTCTTTACGGTGAATCAAACAAATACAGCGCGACATGTCCGAACGAATGACTCGTATGAGTCGGTTCTTTTAAATGAATCAAAAACACGTTAATTGGAGCGTACATCTGACTCACTCATATCCTACTTGCAATGAACAGACAAGGGTAGTTACTTTTCAGTGTTTGCTTGTGATGGCATGTAGTTAAAGTTGCACTTTAGTTAATAAAATAAAATTAATAAAATAATAAATAATACAATTCCGCTCACTAATTAGGTAGTATATCGAGTCTGGTAGGTTATTTTATGAATTTTGGCACTATAAAAAATACATGTAAATATTTATCCCAAGAATATAATTTTTAAAATTAAAGTTATTTGTAAATGTGCTCTGCTTATTCTTTACTGAACCTGCAGCGTTCTCATAAGAGACGGAAACATATCGTTCCATTTTCCACGATCTATTATTATTAATTATTATCTGTAATTGGCTCATATAATTAGCTTTAGTGATAGCAACAGGCTTTAATCAGACAGTACAGGCGGCTGATTACATCTGTACTCACAGAAGAGCATGCACTAAATAAGTATCGTCGCTTGTTAGCTGCTCAGTCACTGCTAAAATGGACTATTCCGAAAAAGTGAAGTCAGTAGAGCACAAAAGCACTTGACTTAATTTAATTTAAATCACTTGCCTATCTTCTGCCGCGATCTGACCATTGGTTTCCCTGGAGACCTTGCTATATCTATGGCAACAAATAGATTTTTACAGGAGAAGAAATAGAACAAGTTCCAAACAGTGACCCGAGGAGAAAGAAACCCCGGGGTGATGCAGGGCCTCTAGGAATAGAATGAGACATTAAGTTATGGACATGTACTCTTAGACAAAAATAAAAATTGCCCTTACTAACGTCATTCCAAACCGGTATGACTCTTTGTTCCAATGACGCTTTATATATATATATATATATATATATATCAAATATCAAATATATAAAAAATGATGCAGAAGAATCAAAAATATAATTCAGTCCACATGGGCTGTCATGCAGTATTTGTGTGTGAAACTAATTTAAAAAAATACGTTTTTGTTTAATGAAAATATTAAAATCAGCACAGCTCTTCTTCATTCAAGGAATCTCGATTCATTGTTCATTCAGGAACCGATTCTCCTGTTCAACTTATTGATTCGGTCAATGTAACGTTTAACAGGTTTTTCGGTGCGTTTCTCACAAAAAAAATATCCTTTTACTTATAAAGGACTTGGAATAATTATCACATAGATGACATTAATGACACTTTTGTGTGTTTTGTGTCATTTTTAGGCTTATAGATTACCATAACTGCATTACAAGTAACCTACACCCTTTGAGTGTAGTAAAAGTAAATGTGACAGATTTTTTGAATGCTAAAAGTGGTTTATATATTAATCAGCATATCCAAAACAGTTTACTAAAATTCTAATTCTAAATATTATCTGAAATCCTAAGGTCTCCACTTATAGATACAAGTACAAACATTACAGACCATCCACTTTTAACCAGTAAATTATTCCATTAGGATTTATGGGTTTCATCACACCACCAATAGTAGAAGACCAGTAATCACCATTACAGTTTCCTTCAAAACCAATACCATTCCCATTACAACCAGTAAAACAATCATTTACAAATTCTGTGATGTTTCTTTTTTTTCCCCCCCGCAGAGAAGCATTTGGTTGGATGGCTCTGACTGTTGAACAAATATAAAATTTACTAAAATCTGTTTGGAAAAAAAAAAAAAAAAAAAAAAAAAAAAAAAGGCTTACCTGAAGAATAAAAAAAAAAGTCACAGGTCAAACGTGAACAGCCAAAAGGCTCAGAGTACTCTGTGTTCCAATGGGTTATGTCGGGCTCACATGGATTCACAAGGTGCGGAAAGGAATAAACACCACTCAATCATTTCACAGGAGGGGTTTTTGTTACGCTCTATGCCCCGTCATTGGTTTCCTTGGAGACAGCAACACACTCATATCCTCCTGGGAGACTTAAAGTTTTCACATCACCCTCTTGTCTGAATCACTCGACCCGCCAATCTGCAGCAGTCGAGGAGTGGGTGAGAACACTCCTGTCTTGAGGGCAAGATCTTGTTATTATGGGTCAAGGATGCTTCTTATGCAGCAGTTCTACCTGTAAAGAAGCACAATATCTCGGCACAACACGTACATTGGGTTTTTGTTTGCCCTCCATGGCAAGCGAAAACTTTTACAGGGTTCCCACACTGTTCTTATGATTTATGGATTTAAAAATTGAATAATTAAAAAAAATAAAATAAAATAAAATAATATCACTTCCATTATATATATATATATATATATTTTTTTTTTAATGGAACCATGTTATTAAAATGATTTTCCAGTTTTATAAAACCAACCAATATATTAAAATAAATAAATTAAATAAATAGGCTTAGTGATTATTAACAACAGCTCTGGGACGGATAGATTGGAGGCACAGATGAAGCGCTGATCGTGTCCATTATCCAATCAAAGATCTTTTAGTTTAGCAGACCTTCGGGTCTGTCCACAACATAACCAAGCAGAAGTTGTACAGAATGCAGTGACATCCTTCAAGGACCTTTGATAATAAATCTTGACATGCTGTAGCAAACTCCATTCATATTTGAAAGCTCTACCACCTACGACCAACGCCTTTTAAATGCTTATTATTCCTTCACGTCCATTTTTCTTATGGGATGACCACCTTTTCTTCACTTACACTGTATTATGGAGCAACTTCACATAGGGGAATTATTTTATATTATATAATTATTTTATTATTAATATAAGGGAATTATATTAATAAGCATGTTGTGATTTTACAACTATAAATCACACTTCATTTTAAAGGTCCAATTCTTACTGTTAACTACAACTTTTGTCTCAAACTCCTGATTTTCTGCTTATTAACAGTTAAAAGTAGTAGGTAGGTATTAGGTAATGAGGTAGAAGATGGCCATGCAGAACGTGGTTTATAAGCACTAATAATAATAATAATAATAATAATAATACGTATGCTAATCAGCAACTAGTTAATAGTGAGAATGTATAGAAAACGTTACCATTAGGAGTATAGGCTTGTCAACACCCATTTGGCACACTAAAAATATACAAAAGTAATAAAGGACATTATGGCATGACTTGATTTAATGCCGCTTTATTTTTATTAATACTTTATTTTTTATTTTGGTAAATTAAAAGTAAATGGAGCATAACCTATTAGATATGGTTAGATTAAACTGAAAAATCTTTAAAAAGAAGCCCATAATACAAAGCCCACTGCTGCCCTCTAGTGGCTAAATTTGTATTTTGGTAACAGTTGGCACCTGGCTGTTACCAAAATGTACAGTAAAAAAATAATTATATGATATTATATTATATATACACACATATATATGTG
>JAUCMU010000528.1:0-12201 GCA_032275025.1 Enteromius treurensis | reverse complement strand
GCCAGCTAAACGTACCGCGCCCGGGCACGATTCGGAGCACTCACACTAGTCAAACGAACCGCGCTTTGGTGGTCAAATGCACTCGGGCACGGTTCAGACTGCCTAGTGTGAGTACACCCTTAATGAATATTTTAAGAAGTGGTTTGGTGCTGTGAATGTGGGCCATTACAACTCAAGAAGAATTTTTTAACAAGTGATCCATGTAACGCTTTATTGGAAAAGTTTTTGCCAGCTCTTTGGTCTGTTTGAACAGGGAATGCTTTTACCTGTAAGGCAGACAAACTAGGGCATTTTCATTCCTACATTTTGGATACAGTACAGTAATGGAAATCATGAGCAATGTAACAATTGCATTTACAGTTCTTTAAAAGCTTCCTTCAATTAATTTTGTTTAGTTTTTTTTTGTACAAGCTGTTTTATCAATTCAAGTCAATTATAAATGAAATATTCTAAATGTTTTACTGTATTTTTTAATGGCTCCAAACCTTTGAAAGATAATGTTCTTCATCTTGTTTTTGGTCTCTTCTGGTTCCTTCCTCTCATGCTTGTCAGTTGTCTTGATGTCAGAAGACTTTCAACAGTTCCTCGCTTTGAACTACTTTAACACTACTTTTATACTCAAATGCAATCAGCCACTTACAGCCTGACCCTGTGGAAACCATATGATGATTTTAACCCTTTCTCTCCCCTGCCAAGAACGTGTAACTGAAAATGCTAATTTTTTTTTAGCTCATTTTGCACCCCTGTGTCACTGAGGCAGTCCGAACGCACGCTAAACATCTTCCTTTTGTGTTTGTGTTTATACGGTCCTCAAAGGCAACATTTAATTAGCATTCTCTCTGAGGGAGCCTGGTCAAGAAACCGGTGCTGTTCCTGGGTGAATCAGTATGAAGACATACGGCAAGGCATGACTCACCGTGTGACTCCACTAAGAGGGCTGATAGTGGGCGACCATTACAATACATGTATTTTGTGGTCACATGGATTTGTTTGTTTGTTGCTGTGCATCTTGCCAATTTTAGTGCTCTCATCTCTCAGAGCTCATCTCCCTGAAGGGCATGAGCTATATGTTTGCTAAAACAGGACAAAAGCAGATTTAGTTTAAAGATTGAATTTATTCAGACAAGTCACTTTAGTTTATTTGCTCAATTTGATGTGAAAACGAGTTAAATATTTTACCTCACCTCATTTCATCTTGTATTCTATCGCTGAGCCAAAAAACCTCTTAACCTCGCAGTATAATTGTTGGCTTATTTATCTTACGGTTGTTATTTCTTACTTTGTTCTTTAGGTCCTTGATTTTGTTCACAGTTATTGTGCACAATTGTCATCTTTCACATGCATTCACAATGCATAACATGTAGCCCATAGTTACATAAAATGTAACTATGACTTTTTATTTGCTTGCAAAGTGCAAAATGGAAGTAAATATTTGGAGAGGTTTCTTGCCAGATGGAAGTCATGAGTGATTGAAAACTCTCTACTTAAAATCAATGGCAACTTTCATGTCCCCTAACTCCCTGAGTGGAATATATAACATTTAGGCCTATGTGAGGAATATTAAACCAAATATGTCATATTAAACAAAAAAAAAACATGAAGTGTGTATGCTTAAATTTCCCATAGAGACAAAAATCTATATAAACGACACCTTTATAATAAAGACTGTTGATTTAGTAACTTGTATGCGATGTTCATTAGATTATGGATCCATAAATCAGCATGCTTCTTTGGCAAATTTGTCGATTATCTATACATATATATGTCACATTTGATGCATGACACAGGTCTTGATGCGTGAGTCACTCTCGCCTGTTTGTCTCCACTGTGCACGCTCACCTTAAGGCTCTGGCTGACATGCTATTGCAGGGGGCTCTTTGAAATCAAAGTGACTGTGGTGTAATATGAATGTAATGTGATCTCTTTCTCCTTAGGCAGACCCTGCACCCCCTCCTCATCCTGATGCTTCCCTATCCCTCTTGCCGCACACTCTCATTAGCATCTGTGACAATTACGGCATCCATTCCTGTCAGCAAAAGAGGGAGAAAAAACCCTGAATAATGCATTCAGCGGGTTGTGAGGTTTAATTTCTGGATCGTTTTTTCTGCCCTCTTTCAAATTTTTAATCTCCCTCTCAGAAAAAGCAGTGTGGTGCCCATTGTAAGGGTGGTGTTATTGCAGTGCCCCCCCAGAAGAGGTGCCAGCGAGAGGAAAGCTGACAAACGAGAGGTGACTAATGAAGACTGAAATGCAAAAACAGGGAGACAGGAAGGTAAAGAGGTTGAAGAGTGAAGAAAGTAGCCGTTAACAATACAAAATAAATATTTAAACATCAGAGGGAGTTTCTAGTACAAACAGAATGTGTGCTGAATCGGTCACATCTTTCATCATCTATCAAAGCAGCAGTTTGGTGTGTAAGATCTTGTATCATAGCAGCAGACTCGCAGCCACCAGGACCGCCCGTCGGAAATGAGTTCAGCCTAGTTGGACCAAACATCCTTGTCCTGTCAGCACTTTCTTTACTGATTAATTAACAGATCCGGAATTAATTAACTAAGCCCTGAAGCTTCTGTACTTATTTAGCCGTACATGGCACGTTTACTGTTTTCTGCAGGCCTTGTCTGGGTTAGGTCAGAGACACAGTGACAGAAGTACGTTTTATTGTGAATATGAGGTTGTTCTGAAGAATGAAGCATTTAATTATCTTTATAGGCTGGTCCAGTTAATGCTGACGAGATTGGCACTTGTAACTGAAAGATTGCTTTAAAACATTTGCTATATTGAGCAATATATATTTTTTTTCTGTTACTGTTTACAAGTTGTCCATCTCTTCATCTTTGTGCGGTCTCTGAACTATCCCAGACAAGCTCTGCAGACAACAGTAAACAGTCAAAGTAAAACCACATAATAAAGAAGCAAAAAACTGTTAATTTGATTAAGTAATTCTTTCAGCGTGGCATTGTGTTCATGTGAGCAGTTTGCTATGTGCTACCAGTTTAATGTGCTTTTTCAAACCCTATAAAATTGCAAAATGGTGTGGGAAACACTGGGACGCATAGTTTTATGTCCTTTTTGTAAACAAATTGGCTTAATTAAAAGTATTTGACTCCTATACATACCAATAAGTCTTTTATAAATCCTTGGCACGTCCAGCACGTCTTCTGCCTGTGACTCACAAGTGAGTTATGTAACTGGCCTGACATGATAGCAAAACCAATGGGCTTAGTGGCTTTTTCCCCACTGTCTGACTTCATGGAGTGATGTATTGTGTTTGGGTGCTGGAATGTTCACGTGTGGCACAGATGTGACAGGCATGTAAATTTACTGCTCATTCAAGCAAATCGGAGTCTGATTGCTTTTCTGCTTCATTGGATTTATTAATGAAATTGAGCTAGTAAGTTACTGCTTTTTTTCTCTTTTTGGTGCAGCTGGGTTTCTAAAACAAAGAGCTCATTAAATAGCACATTAACAATGCTTTAATGTATATTAAGTACTTTCTATATTTATGAGACACTGTGCATTTTATTTGTTGGTTTCAGTTGTGACATTTTAATAATATATGTCAGAGGCACTGCTTACCAATCGGAATGAAAGACCAACACAACAATAATCCACTTGACTCCAGGCCTTCAATTAACTTCTTGTGAAGTTAAAAGCTAGCCTACTTAAAAATGTCTTGATGGAGTTTAAAGTTGAAATTGTAAACTGTAGAGTTGTCAGTTAGAGATGCCAAAGGGTGAACATTCCCTCAGTAATATATGTCACATTTTGGATGTAAATCAAATTATGAATGTAATTTTGGGGGAACTGAAAGGTTGCTGGACATCAACGTCTTTTAAACATATAGGAGGACAACATAGCATCTGAAAACACACTGGTGTAATGGCCCTCGTGGGACAAAGCTTATTCTTTCACTCGTTGAAACATGATGCCTCTATGATCTGTGTTCAATGAGCCGGTTTCTTTACAAAGAGTAAATACTCATCTGCTCGCTGGAGCCTGTAGAGTGAAATAAATGAGAATGTTATGCAATAGCCTGCTATAGTCTGCTGTAGACACAACATGAGGATTCACACTGTCGCCATGATAGAGTAATGGGGTAAAAAAAAGACTTGTGCTTTGACTTGTGTGCTTTGTCGCTATATCCTCAAGGGAGGAAATGAAGGATGGCTGTTCCAATGAGTTTCTCTGGCGTTCTTTAAAGGGTTTTTGGCCTCCATTGCCCTCATTAAGGTTTATGGACTACAGGGTGGCTAGATATCTCCAGGCTAATATACTGATCACCCAACACACACAACACCCAGACTAGTTTCCTATTAATTGGACCATGTCAGAGGACAGGATATCATGTGAGCAAATGACTAATTGATTTCAGACTGCTGTCTGTGTGAGACAGGCCGCTTTCTTTATCAGAGTGGCTATATTTGCCTTATTCTAAAGTCACTGCTGACCTACATAGTAAATGTTGGTTCAGTAATTAATTTTTAAAAAATTTTTTCTTTTCTTTCAGTTTGACAAGCTCTGTAATCTTTATAATTATTAGGTATGAGAAGTATAGTATAGTATAATTAAAAGGTGATTTCATGATTTTTTTGCCTCGATACAAACGAGTATGGAAAAACATCTCGTCATTCGGTACCCAATCTCATCAACGTCAGTGAGCCAATAAGACTGCGGCAGTAGCCAGTGTGTTTGACCAGAAGTTTGTAAAATAGCCTTATGTTATTTATATCATTTACACGACTGCACATCATTTCTGTCTCTACATTAAGTTGCGCTTTCTGTATCGCGCATGGCGGCGCAGTTCCAGCACACACACACAAACGTCCGAGCGCAGCACACACAAGTGAGCACAAAACCGCTTTCAACAGTATTTGTCAATATTTAACTTAAAAAAAAAAAAAAAAAGTATTCTACATGTCTCTGTGTTCATATATGGTGCAGACGTGCGGTTTTGTTTACAAGCACACTGACCTGCACAGATTTTTTTGTATGCGACTTAGTAGGGTTGGGCGATCTCTACCAAATAGGCATCGGACAAAGTCTACAGTGAAACATTCTGGTGAAAAGTGAAAGCGAAATGCGATCGTGCAAACGAAATCAGTTTTAATGCCATGCACATTACTAGCGGACCCCTGATGCCCGCAATTTATATATGTTTGGCAGTAGCGTCTCTACAAGTGGTGACGCAATTAGTTTGACTACATTTCTCAGTCCTGTTATATTAAATTATAATCCCATTGCATATTTTTCAACTCTGACAAGGAATTGTCTCAGCGGTTATGTCCATCTTGCAACTAAAGCTATCAAACAACAGTTTTCACTATGATTGTTAATTTTTTTTTCCCGTTTCCTTTTTTAAATTTCCTTCATCCCCTTACTTCCACCAGAAAAACACTAAGGACTTGCTTGCTAATACTTCCACTACTACTTCTTCGCGCACATTTCAACGTGGTGATGAAACAAGCGCCCTCTTAAAACACCAAGAAAGAAGTAAAACAACGTACTGACGAAACGGCTACTATAGAAACATGGCGGCACTAAATGGTGACTTCCATGTAAGGGAACCCGAGGTGTATGTAGATATAAATTGCTCGTTCTAATGTTCTAAAATGTTCTTATTATTTAAGGTCTTTAGGCACCTCTGAAAACATAGTTTTGTATGTTATATTACATTTCTGCCAATACATTTGTTTAAATATTACACACTGCACCTTTAATATAAAATCTCTTTATTTTCCAACAATAAAATGAAATCTTCATTAATAAAAATGTTTTATGGCTTAGAAGTAGCATAATAGATGTGTAAACTAAAAATGATTTGATCTTTTTCAATTTGCCCTGATTGTGTTGGATATATTTTTTCAGTTTGTTTTTGGAGATACTGTAATGTCATTTTGTTAAAACTGATTTCAAAAAAATTGGTATTGGAAAAGGTATCATCCAGGAACCGGTATCAAAGGTTTTTGAACGATACCCAGCCCTACTGGTTACCCAGTGAACTGAACTGCTGTCTTGAATTAACTCTGAATCTGAGTGGAACTGAGCTCCACCCTTTGTAAGCTGGAGCACAAGAGCCCTGAGATGCTCTTCAGAGACAAGCACACTGTGCCATAGAGTTCACACAGCTGCCCAGCTTGTTTTGGCCATCACCACTCCTGCCAAAAAGAGTTAAACCACTGCTGATGTGCTATTTCTGCTCAACATATGAGTGCTAGAATTACTCCCCGTAGTCAATGCCCTTATGTTTCAAATCAAAACAAGGCCTGCTTTATGCACTGCAGTTTTCTGCGGTTGCAGTCCAAAATAAAAAATTTTCCACACCTGCCACATGACTCTTGTGAAAATTAGCTGCCCATAAATAATTTCTTACCTACCATATAGCTGTGTTCGTATTGTGTTCAGTGGAATTAAGCTTGTCCATCATAGCAAAAGCTATTGTTTTTTTGTTTCTTATATTTTCATTTTGGGGAGGTAATGGCTCCTGGAGTTCTATAGTTAATGGAATAAAAGCTTTTTTTAAAGCCTATTGGTATTTCTTTGATGTGGTTTGCACTCATAATTATGATAAATAATGATTATTTCTGCTTGCTAGCTCTAATTAGCACTTGCCCTTTCATTTTCACTGACAGTAAAATAATGATCAATTGTTACTTGTATTGTAAGCATAACAATTAATTTTTATATTTAGTGGAAGTATTTATTTATATATCATTTATATATTGTTATATATACATTTAAATTGTTATCACATAAATAAACTTCAAAGTCAAAACAAAAGTTTTGGTTGTTTTAAGTGTAACAGAAATGTATATAATTATAACAGAATAATATATGTATATAATATATAACAGAAATAATATATATTGTCTAAAACATCTTAATGGCACATCAGCAGTCAACTGACCTAAAGCTCTTCTGCACTGACCCTGGTCAGCAGGCCATCTTGATTTGTTGAGCCCTGTTATCACTCTTGAAAAATTGAGTATTCACATTGCTATTATTCCATTATTGCTAGAAACATTGCTAGTTTTCCCAATGCTTGCTTTGTGATCAGCACATCAAACCTTGAGTGCATTTAATTAACTCTGCTTGTACTACGGTATATTATCATTCTCTCTTTTTCCAGTGCTGATGTGTTAGAAAGTCTGCCTTTGTTTATGGTCGCTCCTCACCTTTCATACAAATCTCTCATAAAGGCCAAAGAGAAATAACAAGTGTAGCGCCAGAGGGGAGAAATGCCTTTGGTTGTGTTGTTAGCATGTATTGCTGTGTTGCCAGAAGACAGCTGCTTCATAATGTCAGAAGAATCAAGCAATTAAGCCTGGGAACCTAGCAGCAGTCTCGTCTGCTAAAGGCAGCCCCACGTGATTTTGAGTCATACATGTTAGAATCACAGCAAATGATGCACATGCATGGTTTTTCGCATTATAACGAAGTGGCTTTTATGTTTAATGAGCTCATTTATGCGTTTAAAAGCTGTTAGAGGTCTGGAAACCTGCTGGATGGAGTGGCAAAATAGCTATGAGGAATGGAGACATAAAGCTACCACTAGAGCTTTTTAGTTCTCTGAACAATCTTCGGTTACAGAATCATTTCAAAAATATTTAATTAAGATTCTTTGTGTTGCACTGAAGAAAGGAAGTCATAAATGTTTGGAGCCACATAATAGTGTTGACAGTAAATGACAGAACTATCATTTTTGGGACTATCCCTTTACGTGTGAAAAGAACTGTCTTTATTTCTTTCAAACAAGACCGACAGCTGTATTTTCCTGCTGTGTAAGTGTAGCCATAGAGTCCCTCCCCTGAGACGCTGTAAACTCATTTCTCTCTGCTGCTGTTACCACATTAATGACACATGCCCAACCCCCCCCAACACCTGACGATCTCGCAGGGAACGAGCGGGAGATGCTACAAGACAGATGACGTGCTCTTCAGTGCTGTGTTAATCGGATCCCATTAGCGAGCTCCTGCTATATGTATTCATCTCAGTGGACCTCAGATTCAATTGTCTGAAAAGAATTAAACTGAGAGATGTTGCTCAGTTGTTTAGCAACCATGTTACATAACAACGAACGCTAGTGCTTTTAAAGCATGGGCCCCAAAGATGTCAGACCATCCAACTTTTATGAAAAGTACTAGCTAAACGTTTTACACATTGCTCTCAGCTTGGTCTATAACAGAATTTTATTAGCACAGTCATCAGATCACAATCAGTTTGTGCTGAAAGTTACTTTCTACCATTCCTGACAGATTGAGTCATAAAGCTTCATCTTAAATTAGACTCATTCAGTTATCTACATATGTTTATTCAGTTAGATATTTTTCTATTGCTAAGTTTTCTGCGCTGCTCCAAACCCCGCCAGTTTTTATGGAGCCATTTTTTAAATATAGCATCATTTTATTTATGTTGTTTCCCCCCCTATTCTTCTGCTTTTATTTTTCTAGCTTTTTAAAGACAGTTTCCTGTGCTCTTCGCCAGGCATTTTTCACATAGTATAATAGCAAAGCCATTTAATGTCACAGTGGCAGGGTTAAGTATGTTCTCTATCGATTTGCAATTTGGGAGTCATTTGTAGCAGATCTCCATGCTGATCTTATAGAGCCCTGCATGCTGTGAGAGCTGCTGAATAAATATGTGCTGGAAAAACAAGCGGCCAATCCTCACCATGCCGCAAGCAACAGATCTAAGGGGTTTGTGCATGAGATTAATCTCTGACATTTTGTTTTCACCCACAGGTTCGTCTGTTATCACTGTGTTTTCTTGATACCCACTAATCCAGCTTTGACAGAAAATGATTGGCCACTTTGTTTCTGAAGATGGCTGTTGACATGCACCTCAAGTATAATGTAGGCTTGAAGCCATATTCATGTTTTCTAATGTTTTGTGGCATCAGAAATGCAACACACTGTTGTATTACTCAGCTGAACAGCATGTCACCTCTCACTTATTGTTTCTGCCCTGTGGGAGCTTGTGCACTGCTCATGCTGCCTGACACTCCTTATTCTATTTCACTGTTTACCCAGCATAGAATATCTTTCATTTGGCTTGATTTTAATTGCTGCCCTCTACCCTGAACATCAAAATTTATGATTCGTACAGAGTGTTTTTATTCATTTATTGGTTGTTTGTTTGTCTAAATGCATTGTATTTTATATTTTTCATTATATATATATATAATATATATATATATATATATATAAAACATTTTGTAGATATTTCAGAAGAATGAACATAGGAGAAAAATGCTATTTAAAATAACTAATTTTATTCAAGATGTTTGATTATTTTTGACCTACTATTTACACGTTGCTTTAGAATACTTAGTAGTCATTGTTTGCACGCCACCTAACAGTGGAGGTCATAGGTGAGGAGTTGAGTATGCTGTTCCTTATTTATCTAACGGGAGTTGCCATCAGTTTGCCATATGGCCCTTTACACATTATCCGGCCAGGGAGGGCGAGCGACACATGGCTGGCAGAGCTCCTCAACCTCGATATCACTTTCATGACTTGCTGTGTGTTTATTCACAGCTGCGTGTCATAGGATGCCACCCACATAATCTGTCTTGAGTAGTGTGTTCTGGATGTCTGGCCTACATCACTGTCACTCCTCTGACCTAAGCAGTGGTAAATCAAGCTCGTCTATGTGCTTGAAAAATGATTAACGGTTCTATCATTCCTTTAACCCATGCTCTAAATATGATTGGATTGTAATACCAGGGGTCTAAATAAGTTAATATGAGGTTTGTGTTCTTCTAGGTTGCATGTGAAATGCTCTGATCTACAATGACATGATTGGAGGGACTGAGTCATCTGAGATGAAACCTCTGTGTGTTGACAGCTGGCTCTGTGTTATAACACTCAATGCACAATGCTGCTGTTTTCACCGCTATTGAGAGTCTGGAGCCGGGGAGGCACCTACAGTAAATCCACACTGAATGCTGATTTAAACTTCAACAGCAGTGCAAATAATCATTGCTTTAAATTGTTCACCTAATTAAAAATGACAGCATTTGCATTATGCATGACTTTATTTCTTCTGACAAACACAAAAAGGAGTTTTTTTTAAAGGATCTCAAATTGGATCAAGTGTTGTTTTGGACCGTACGGTTTTAGAACAGAATGCTAGTTTTTTTTAAAGTTTTACCCGCCAGTTCATGTGAGGGGAATAATTCTGCAGGAATGAGCAGCATCTTATTAGTACTGGATGTCCATCCTAAGGTCAGCACGCAGGAGGCATGCTGACGAATTAATGGCCAGCAGCTCTGTCACATTCCGTGGGCTTTAGGTTGAACCGATGGAGTGTTTTTCTTAAGGGTCACACGAAACCCCTGAGCGGCCCCAGGGTATCATATTTTGTAAATATTACAGTGCAGTGCAGAGTGTGAGACTTGTTTTTGAAGTAATACTTAAGAAATGTGTATTTCCACAGTATTATCTGGACTCTGGAGACATTAGTTGGAGTTTTGCCCAAAGTTTTTATCTTACAGTATTAAACCTTCAGTATTTATGTCTGAAAAACATTGACAGTAAACAGCTTGTTAGCTCTCATACAATTCAGCATGAAAGGAAGTAATTAATGTAAGCTATACTTACGTTTTTATGGTCACTCCATTAAAATAGATCCAGTCATCTGCTGCTAACATACAGGAAATGGCATTCTGGCAAGGTATCGTATTTATATTTAGTTTTCCAGATGGATTCTCTAATCACAACAAAGCAAGCTCCCTTACATCTGTGAAGGAAAAAATAGTTGGTATCCTGATTTAACTTAGACACTGAATTTAGATATTTCTTAAATTTTTGATTTGAAAAATTTGCTTATCTTGTTGCATCAAATAAATGCAGCAGATTTCTGTATAGAATCTATAGCAGGGATATTCATATGAAAATTCCAAGTAGTCAGATCTCTATTCCTTTAGCTATGTTTCCTTCCCGGCAGACATCCAGGCAATACTTTGAATAGTATTTTAACTTTTCCTTTGTCCAATGGGATTGCTTTGAAAATAAATAAATAAATAATCCTAAAGTCAAAATAGTCATCAAAGATTGGGCATGATTTTTTCACTTGACCCTGATTAGATAGAATATTAAAATATAACATCAGATGTTTTATCAGACAATTATTATTGGACCTTTTAGATATTTGACTGTCATTTTTATATTTTAAAATAAGCAGGTCTATATACTTAAAGCAAACAAAGTACATAACAATCAAACACTCTCGTCATGAGCAGAAAACTTCTAACTTGTCTTTTTATGCCATCCCTAAAGGTTATTACAGTGTTTCCCACAGGATTTGGTGAGACTTGTGGTGGCAGGAGACGTCACATTTTAATTTGCACTAGTAAAGCCGGTTCTTTCTCATCACCTGTTTTCAAATGGAGCGGCAGTTAATCTAGCTCACTGACACTGACAGATCGCGTTCAGTTTCACGAGTGATTCATTTGCGATACCCGATATTGCTTAGCTTGTCAGTGATCTACGGCTCTGTGTATGAACTGCTGCTCCATTTAAAAACAGATGATGGAGATTTACTGCTAATCAAAGAACCGACTTTACTAACTACATGCACGTGAATATATTGTGCAGTATATTGCCCAGCCCTAATTTGCACATTTATAACTTGATTATAACGTCAAGTTTGCGTTCAGGTGAGTTTTGGCACTTTAAATTTGTTCTACTCTATAAATGCGTGCTATAATACAAATAAATACTCAGTAAAGCTGTTTAAATTATACTACTTGTTTTCCATCAAGAAAACATTAAAGTATAAATAGTAAACATGACCCATTACCCATGATTACACGTTACCCAGAAATCATTGTCATTATACTCCTTAATTTCTGATTTATAATTGTGATATTGGCTGCACGATTAATCATATCGCAATCGTGATGTCAGCCTGTGCAATTACATTACAGCAAATGTTGCGATTATGTTAAATAAACAAATGCATTTGTGGACGTAACAAGACTTTCATTCTTGCTCACACCAGACGCGAATGAAGCATTAAGCGTGAGTGATTTACATGTTAAGTCAATGCAAAGACGCAATTAGACATCCTTCTGCGCGATCCACGCGAATTAAGGGGCGTGTTAAACATGGCGGTTTACACAAGATATATTCGCCCAAGTCACCTCAGGTGTGAACGCACTTTTAACAAAGAGGGATTTGAGAAAATGATTGGCACACT
>JAUCMU010000527.1:0-12202 GCA_032275025.1 Enteromius treurensis | reverse complement strand
TTAGATGACGGGCTTCCAGCCGTGTGTGATTAACTCGTTCACGATCCTCTCGAAATATGCTATTTGCAAAACATTCATTTTTCATCAACATTTTTTTTTTTTTTTTCATGCATTTTAATTAAATTAAATGTGCTACCCCAAAGTAACTGCTGGCCCCTGTCTTGCCACCCCTATGAAAAATCCCTGGCTCTGCCACTGGCTACGAATGCGGCTTACACCATACATCAAGTCAGAGGCAGCCAAGAAGCCAGAACTTGACTCTCTCGTGAAAGTGCATACGTTGTCAGAAGTCAGTGATTTTAATTTTAGATTTAAAAAAACAGAAATAGTTTTGTTACAAAAACCACTGATCAGCTTCAGAATACATGTATTAGCCCCCCAGAGGCATATGGGTTAGTTTTAGGATTGACATATATGATTTATGGAGCTGCAAATTAATGGGCACTATCCACCAGCATTACCAAGCTTGCAATGGCAAGGATACATTTAAAAAAACAACAACTTGTGTTCGTCTAAAAGAAGCAAGTCAAATACACCTAGAATGGCTTTGGGGTGAGTAAATTATGGAGTAATTTTGGGGTAAAAATTAAATTTTTTACTTTTCCTTAAATGAGAATTAGTTGACATGTAGGTTACTTAAAAAAGGAAGTTCAGTTAGAGTTTATTTTGATAATCTACTTTAGATGTTCTTTATCTTTCATTTTAATTTTTATGTAGAAATCTACAATCTGCAAACAGTTACATGCTGTTTAGTGCATGTTTTTAAAACTGAACAGGGAATGCTTGTGTTCTTCAGCTAAAATAGCATTATATTTGATCTATTAATATGCCGTAGTTAAGGATGTTTTTATGACATTTCTCTCCCGGGTGCTTGGCTGCTCACACAAAAGCAGCATGGTTTAGTTCCCAACCATTTCTAAGGAACAGAGAAAACATTAAGCTTGTATAACTATTGAGCAAGACTTTGCTCTACATGGTCTTTGTCTTTACAGTTAGTGATTTGTGTTGATTTTAATTCAGTACTTTCCAATGTTTGAATTCAAGACGAAAATAAAGGTATTAAGGAGAAGGTGTACAGGCAGAGGCTACTCAAGATAAGAATATTTGAACGGAGATAAATATGTACTTTTTACAGAGTGCATTCATTTCTACTTGAAAATATATATAAAAAAAAAAAACATATGATTTATATGTTGAATAAAACCTCAAGATTTTTATGTCCACGTCTTTATTAGTCTGGCAATGAATTAATACAACAAAATTTACTTCACAATTATGCCACATTCTAATTAGCATGCCCGAGTTGTTCGAGCAAGTTGAGTTCATGAATGAACAGAAGCGTACTTACAGCTTGCTGAGACTGAAGAGTTGGAGAAAGTCTACGTTCGCTTTTAGGAAGTAGGGTACAATTTAAGAAGCAGCTTGAGCTGGGCGGGCTTTCAGGATTGTGCAATCTCAGCTACTTAGAGTGATTTTATATGGAGTTTAAAAAAAAAAAAAAAAGAAGGAAAGAAAGAAATACATAGTTAACATATGAAAGGAGGTAACACAGTTTGCGAATCTATGCGTTTCTCATTACCTACAATGGTTACAAACTTAAAACAACAGACAGCACTCGTTTGGAAAAACATTTGTCAATGCTTTCAAATCTAACCAGCAGATGGAGACAAAGTACAGTTTTATACCTACACTGAAAATAAGACATCTCATTAGAAAAGACACTATGCAAGAAACTTTTTTATGTTAATAAATGTGAAGTTATGTGAAGGCCAATTATTCTAACCCATACTGACACACTTCTGGGACAGCAGGCAGCCATTTCTTTTTTTTTTTTTGCCAATTTTCAGGGTAAGATGTAAGAGTAAAATGTTAAAACAGCATGTGACATCAGTGGTTCAACTATAGTTTTACATAGCTTTTGTGTGCAATGAAAACAAAAATAATTACTTTTATAATTACTAACAATTTTTATCCTCTGCCTCACCCTGGCAACATTTTGAAAAGTATCATGATGCATATGTGTATTGCTGCTGATGAGAACATACATGTGCTGTACCCTATTACATGCAGAAGAAAGTATGCGTATGTCACGTCGTTATGCACTCCAAAATTGTGCTGGGGTAATGTGGATAAGACGAATTGTTGAATTGTTAAAAGTCGTTATTTTTGTTTTCTTTTTGTGATTAAAGACATTTTCCGAGTGTACTTACCCTTACTTTAAAAAACAGCATTTGACTCTTAGCATACTGCATGTGATATAAAAAGACATGGAGTAAAATATGCTAATTGTGGTTGCTGATTTTATCTGTTAATAAGCCTTTTTAAGAAAAGCCTCACAGGCAACAACTTAAATAGCTTAAACAGCAAATTAAGCTATACATCAAATACAGAATGCAACAAGTAGGCTACCGCATTTTTTACTTTCTTCAATTTTGGTTGACAAAAATTAACCCAAACTCAGAAAATTCTTGCCTCGTAGACATACGAAGCATGCTTTAAAAAAACAGCAAAATTTGTTTCCATCCAACTGGGCTTTTACAGAATAAATAGCGTGTGTGATGGCATCATACCTATAAAAACAAATAATTGTTGCATAAGTTATGGTGTATTGCAGAAACAAATGCCTTTTTGAGTCAAGTCAAGTCAAGTCACTTTTATGTAGCACTTTTAACAATATATATAGATTGTGTACTTTACAGAACTGGAGAATAGAGTGTCAGTAATATGTAATGACAAGATTAAACATTCAACTCAGTTAAAGGCATTTCATTATTGATTTTAGAGACGTCATTGTCTAGCTCAGTTTAGTTTAGGCTAGTTTGAGCTGTTTCCATTCACAATTTTGCATGTTGTGCTAATTAGTAGTAGCTTGTTTTTCATCCATTTGAAACAAGACTACAGCCTATTATATGCTGTATAAATAAAATTGCGCGTTCATGAGAGAGTCGAGTTCCACCTTCTCAGCTGACCCTTTGACTTGACTTATGACGTAAGCTGCATTCATTCTTTTAGTGAAAGCCCCTGACTTTCACTATAAGCACTATTGTTTTCAACTTTTAATTCATAACTGGCATTTAGTATTGCTCTACCCTTGTTCATCTATTCTCTTCTGAGCTTATGCTATGAATGGGGCTTGCATCATACGTGTAGTCAGAGGCCAGCCAAGAAGCCAGAACTCGACTTTCTTGCGAATATGCATATGGCCGTTGCTAGAAGTCAGTAATTTCAGTAATAATAATAATAATAATAAAAAAATTGCTTTGTTACAAAACCTATTGATCTGCTTCAGAATACATGTGTTAACCCCCTGAAGGCATATAGGTTAGTTTACGATGGATTTATACGATTTATGGAAATGCAAAATAATGGCCAATATCCACCAGCTGTAGTGATGCTCAGAAATGCAACACTAAAGGAATAGAAGACCTTGAGACGTGTGGGTGTTTGGTACTGGCTTATATGCAGGAGAGAAGGGATGTGGTGATGAGGAACAGCTGCTGGTGCATGATTGTAAATTACAAACAGGTGTGAGTGAGTAATGCATGATGGGATATGACATCCAAGGTGGAGATATGGATTGAGTACCCTCAGCAGGAGCAACGAGGAACTCCATCCTGACACCAGCATTACCAAGCTTGGAATAGCAAGGGTATATTTAAAAAAATAACTCTGACTTTGTTCGCCTGAAAGAAGCAAGGCATTTACACCTAGGATGGCTTTGGGGTGAGGGGTAATTATGGGGTCATTTTAATTTGTCTGGTGAACTATTCCTTTAATGAGAACTAGATAACATGTAGTTACAAAGTTACTTATAGAATATCTAAAATAGATTATCAAAATAAAGTCTTGCTTATCTTCCCTTTTTTAGCTCTAATTTTAATTTAAATATAGAAATCGGTAATCTGCAATCAGTTACATGCTGTTTAGTGCATGTTTTTAAAACTGTGCAGGAAATGCTTGTGTTCTTCAGCTGAAATAGCATTATATTTGTTATATTAATATGCAGTAGTTAAGGATGTTTTTATGACATCTTTTTTTTTTTTTCTGGCGCTTCGCTGCTCACACAAAAGCAGCATGATTTAGTTCCCATCCATTTCTAGGGAACAGGGAAAAGGTTAAACTTGTATAACTATTGAGCAAGACTTTGCTCTACATGGTCTTTGTCTTTGCAGTTAGTGATTTGTGTCCAGACAGAGGCTTCTCAAGATAAGAATATTTGAACTGAGATACATTTTTAAAGAATGCATTCATTTCTACTTGAGTATACTGTAAAACACATATAATTTATATTGTGTATAAAACCTCAAGATTTTTATGCCCACTTCTTGATTAGTCTAGCAATAAATTAATAAAACAAAATGTATTTTAGAATTATGCCACATTCCAATTAACTTGCCCAAGCTGTTTGAGCAAGTTGAGGTTATGAATAAACAGACTAGTACTTACAGCTTGCTGAGACTGAAGAGTTGGAGAAAGTCTACTTTCACTTTTAGGAAGTTGGGTACAATTTGAGAAGCTGCTTGTCTTGAGCTGGGCAGGCTTTCAGGATTATGCAATCTCAGCTACAGTAGTAGCTACTTAGAATGATTTCAAATGGAACTGTAAAAATAAAAAGAAAGACAGAAAGAATGAATGAACAAAAGAAATAGGTAGTTAACATAACAAAAGAAAAGAAGTAACATAGTTTGCGAATCTATGCGTTTTTTTCATTATCTTCTATGTTTACAAACAACAGGCGGCACACAACTCCCATGTTTGGAATGAACAGTTTTCAGTCATTTCAAAACTGACCAGCAGATGGAGACAAAGTACAGTTTTATACCCACACTCTTTTTATAAGGCATCTCATAAGAAAAGATACGGGAAAAGAATGTTGATAGATATTACACACTTAAAATCTAACAACACTCTTTTGAATTTAGATTATATTCTTATATTGGTTGAAAGCCTGGAAACAAGTAAGAAAATTGCTTGTAGATCAGATTACATCTGATAGCTTAGATATATGAAGCAAGATATCCTACTTGTTAATACCTAAACTGTAGTACAGCAGGCTATATTTCCTCTCTAGTGAATTTTCTAATTGTTAATATCTTATTAGTAAGATACAAATGGATTAAAAAAGAAAGATTTTTTAACTGGTCATGAAAATGACATGACAAGTCTTTTCAAGAGCTATGGAATATATATATATGGACATGTATAATAGATTGCAGTCTAATTTATGAATCAATTAAAATAAAATAAATTAATAAGTTGCTGGTATGCCTTTTTCCAGCTATCTGTACATAAAATTACAAGTTCCTTGTAGAGTTATATATTATTGCAAACAACAGCAATTGAAGCAATACGTCAAATGAAGAATGCAACAAGTAGGCTTCAGTTACAGTTGAACAAATATTAACTCTATAAACTCAGTAAATCCTTACCTCATAAACATAAGATGCATGTCTAAAGAATGCTTGAAATGTCTAATTTTGAATGAAAAAATGTACTCTTCCTGGTAAATTCGATAGTATGGATTTATTAATGCAGATAGTGAACAAACTGGTGCTCTGTTGACGATCGTGGGTTCTGAACGGTGAGTGCTCGTGCTCCTTATCCTCCTTCTAAGTGATGGTGTCCGGTGCTCCAGGATGCTCGGTGGTGTCTTCTGGGCCAATCGATCACGGAGTCTTGTCTAGGCAGCGGAAATAGAAACAATGTAGGCACAGTTCATTGGAAGAACAAGCTCTCCGGGTAGTGTTTTAGCTTCTCTTTTATACTTCATATGCTGTGGCTGATTGGCCTGGTTTGACGAGCTCCAGGTGCTCGTAGTGTGTTTCCAGGGCGACGCTGATCTCCTGGGGAAATCCCCGTCACACCCCTGGGGGAAATCTCCGTCACACCCCCCCTCGGTTTGACGAGCTCCAGGGGCTCATAGTGTGTTTCCAGAGCGACGCTGATCTCCTGGGGAAATCCCCGTCACCGCAACCCCTGCAAGTTGGTCTAGGCTGCCCGGGACCGAGAGAGTCTGTCGGCGTTGTTGGTCCCGGGCCGGTGGCGCACATCGAAGTGGAAATCCTGGAGTGCTAGGAGCCACCTAGCATTGGTGTCCTTCCCCAGGGCCATGCACTGTAGCGGGGTGTGATCTGTAAAGAGAGTGAAATGGTGGCCTAGCAGATAGTACAGAGAGAGTACTGGCGAGAGCTTCTTTTTCCACCGCAGCGTAGTTTCTCTCGCCTGGGTCAGCTTATGGTTGATATATATGACCGGATGCTCTTCCCCTTGCTGGACCTGGGACAACACGGCCCGAGTCCCTTGTCAGAAGCATCGGTCTGTAACAAGAAGGGGGAGTTAAAGTCAGGGGCGGGAAGGACCGGTTCGGTCATGAGCTCCCTCTTGATAGCCTGGAAGGCCTTCTCTGCTTCCTCCGTCTACCAAACCTTCACCGGATGCCCCTTCTTGGTCAGGTCTGATAGGGGGGCTATAGAGGAAAAGCTGGAGATAAAGCAACGAAAGTACCCCGCCAACCCCAAAAAGGCACGTACCTGGGTTTTACTCATTGGTTGAGGTGTCTCCATAACCGCCTTGACCTTCGCTTCCTGTGGTTTCACCAGTCCTCTGCCGACCACAAAACCCAGGTACTTTGTTTCTGCCATGGCGAGGGGACATTTTCGGGGGTTGGCGGTGAGTCCAGCCCCACGAAGCTCCAACAGCACCCTCCGGAGATGGTCTTGGTGGTCGTCCCATGTCTCCGAGTCGATGTAAGCGGCGGCATAGCCTTGATAAAGTCACAGGACGACGTCTATTAGCCGTTGGAAGGTGGCTGGAGCGCCTTGAAGACCGAAGGGGAGGGTCCGGTATTGCCAGTGTCCAGAGGGGGTGAAGAAGGCCGTCTTGGTTGTGGTAGTGGTGCTTGGTTTGGCTTCTGGAGAAAGAGGGACTTGCCAACATCCTTTTGTAAGGTCTAATGTTGGGATATACAGGGCCCTCCCCAGGCGCTCCAGAGGTTCGTCCACTCGGGTATGGGGTAGCCTCTGAGACTTCGTTGAGGCGCCGGTAATCGTTGCAGTACCAGAGGGAGCCGTCGGGCTTCAGGACCGGGATAATGGGGCTGGACCATGGACTCCTGGATGGCTCGATTACCCCCAGCTCAAGCATCTTCTCTACTTCCTCCTCTATAGCCTGCCGATGGGATTCGATAGGGCCGTTGCCGCACGATGACCCCGGGAGGGGTAAGGATCTCAAGACTGAGGATGTTGGTGTGGCCGGGGGTCTCCGAGAACACATCCTGGAACTGACCAGCCAGGTGCCTCAGCTCAGTCTTCTGGGCGGCCTGCAAGTTGGGGTCCATGTCAACAACCACAGGTTCGTGGAGTGTGAGCGCTGATACCTGGTCTTGGTTCCCCACTCATTTCTTCAGCAGGTTCACATGATATCTGATATCGGCGGCCTGGTTGCCTCACCCGGTAGTTGACCGGTCCAACTCTCTCTTCAATGCTATATGGCCCCTGCCACTGAGCGAGGAACTTGCATGCGGCCGTAGGAACCAGGACCATTACACGGTCTCCCGGCTGGAATTCCAGTGGATGGGCCGCCCGATTATAGTGGCGTTATTGGGCTTGCTGGGCTTGAACCAGGTGTTCCCGGACTAATGGCATGACCCGGTCGATCTTCTCCCGCATCTCCTTGACGTGCTCAATCACAGTCCGATGGGCTGCCGGCTGCTGCTCTCAGGCTTCTCGGGCAACGTCGAGAAGGCCCCTGGGCTGGCGTCCGAAGAGGAGTTCAAAGGGGGGGTACCCCGTGGAGGCTTGTGGTACTTCTCGGATGCCGAATAATAAGTAGGGGAGGAGACGGTGCCAATCCTTTCTATCTTTGGACGCCACCCGTCATAGCATTTGTTTCAGAGTCTTGTTAAACCTCTCGACTAGCCCATCGGTCTGGGGATGGTAGATGGATGCCCTGATCTGTTTGACTTTCAGCAGCCAGCAGAGATCAGCCATTAGCCGGGACATAAAGGGGCTTCCCTGGTCAGTCAGGATCTCCAATGAAATGCCGACCGGGCTGGAGAGGAGGAACAGCTCCTGTGCAATGGTTTTGGAGGTGACTTTGCGGAGGGGTATGGCTTCTGGATACCGGGTTGCATATTCAACAATAACCAGGATGTGCTCGTGCCCCCGGCTTGATTTAGACAACGGCCCCACGAGGTCCATCCCAATCTGTTCGAAGGGCACCCCAATGATGGGAAGTGGAATGAGCGGGCTGGGGGGAGGTTTACTGGGTGACGTCCACTGGCAAGTAGGGCACACTTCGCAGAAGCTTTTCACCTCTGCTTCCAACCCAGGGCAGTGGAAGCGGATCTGCTGGATGGTGTTCTGGGCACCAAGGTGGCCTGCCAGCGGGTATGAGTGGGCTAGTTCGAGCACTGTCTCTGTTTTTGACTTCGGGACTACGAGTAGATGTTTCTCCTCCCCCCTTCGCTCGGCAACACAGTACAGCAGGGTGTTTTTAACAATGAAGTGTGGGAGAGGGTGAGGGGCCGGTTGGACCTCCTGGCCCTCTAGCACTCGCACCTGGTGCCAGCAGTGCTTTAAGCGGTCATCCTCCTTTTGGTCCCTCCCGAAGGAACCCCCTCCAGTGACCTTTGCGAAGACCGGCATGGTCCAACTTTCTTTTCCCTGTCGCAACATCAGGAGTAGAATGGGAACCTGGCTGGTGTGGCTGTGTACGCAGGTGACTGGGTGGTGGTTTTGGGAGACTGGCCGGGGTCCCAGCACGTCGGGCCGGACGAGGGTGATTACGCTTCCAGAGTCTAAAAGGGCCTGGTGCCTGGTGCTGTTTTCCGTGGATCTCTATCCTCGTCTCTGGGGCGCCGCGGGGTGCATTACAGTGTAGCACGCAGCCGGTGACCCGAATCCGTGATGGTAATGGCGTTTCCGAGGGCATGGGGTCATCCCGGGGGCTCGGGGACCTGGGTACTGGTCGCGGGGTACCCTCCGACAGGCGTCGCTCCCGGCCCACCCTCCGGGGAAAAGGCTGCGCTTGCTCGCTGATGTCCCTGTGATTTTTTTCCCGTTTGCCAGCTCAATCGCCTGGATCAGGTCCTGGATGGTCATTCCGCCAGTGTTCAGCCAATCGGACTAGCTTTGCTGCTTGGGTTCGGGCCGGAAGGCGGGGCTTATATTCCCACTCGTGAAATAGCTGGGCAGCCGCGGCGGGTGAGAGGCCAAAAAATCTCCTGTTTCAACTCACCATAATCTGCTGCGGCCTCTGGTGGCAGGGAGAAATAGGCTTGCTGGGCTCCCCCCATCAACAAGGGACCCAGCAGTGATGCCCATGAGCCGCGGGGCCAGCCTTCAGTGCGGGCCGTGGCTTCAAACATTTTTAAAAACGCCACCACGTCGTCATCTGCCGTTCGTTTTGGGAGTAGGCCGTTCACTGTAGTCCGCGGATCGGGTACCGGGACCGTTTGTGCAGCGCTGAACCTAAGCTCTGTTATATGCTCTTCTAGCCTCTCCTGTCTTTCTGTGAGGAGATCAACTGCTGGCTGACACTAACATCAGCAAGCTGTCGCAGGACATCCTCCATACTGCCGGGGGAAAAGCGCGCCTGTAAACAAGAAGTGAAAGTCAGCGTCTGATGCAAGATGGCGTTGACAACAAACACGGTGAATCTCGCCTGTCGGTGTCCTAACACCGGTTAACTTGCTCGCATTCTCCACCACTGTGAAGAACAACACAACAAGGCGAGAGAGTTTGTGAGCCCCGGAGGGTGGATTTATTAATGCAGACAGTGAGCAAACTGGTGCTGTTGACGATCGTGGGTTCTGAACGGTGAGTGCTTGTGCTCCTTATCATCCTTCTAAGTGACGGTGTCTGGTGCTCCAGGATGCTCGGTGGCATCAATCAATCTCAGGCTGGCTACCGCTTCAGATAATACACCAAGAGAGATCCCTCCTGAATGCTGGCGTAAGACACACAGGGGAGGCAGAGGAAATAAAAAGCTACGGAGAAGAGGGAGGCTTTGAAGAAAGTTTAAGCCGTGTCTCCCCTCCATCATCATGGGCAACATGAGGTCCCTGGCGAACAAGCTAAACGAACTGACAGCATTGTATCAGAGTCAGAGGGAGTACCGTGAGTGTAGTGTTATGTGCTTTACGGAGACATGGCTGCACCAGAATATACCTGATGACAATGCAACAGTTACGGGATTCCACACGGTCTGTAAGGACAGAGACTGCGTCGGGAGCAGCAAGCGCAGAGAAGGGGGGCTTGCTGTGCTCCCTAATAACCGGTGGTGTAATCCAGCTCACATCACGGTGAAGGAGCGTATCTGTAACCCAGATGTGGAATTATGTGCTGTTGGACTACGTCCATATTACTTGCCCAGGGAGTTTTCTCATGCTGTTATGGTGATTCTGTATGTTCCACCCTCTGCTAACCCCAGTATTGCATGTGACACTATCCACTCTGTATTAGCACGGATACAGACTCAGCACCCAAGTGCATTCGTTGCTATCTCAGGTGACTTCAACCATATTAATCTTGACAAAATGGAGATGGACAGAAGAGACAAATGAGACACTTCACGGCTGTTTTGAAGTGACTGACTGGCAGGCACTCTGTGAACCCCTATGCCAGGACAGACTTCCACTACTGCACAGAGACCTGCCACCTCCAGAAATTTTCTGATGACTCTGCAGTGGTTTTATGTATTACTCATGGTGATGAGAGGGAGTATAGGGCCGTGGTGGATAACTTTGTCACCTGGAGCAAGAGTAACCACCTACTGCTCAATGTGACAAAGACAAAGGAACTGGTGGTGGATCTGAGGAGGACAAAGGCTCCAGTGACCCCTATCAGCATTAAAGGGGTCAGTGTGGAGGTGGTGGAGCATTATAAATACCTGGGAGTATACTTGCAAGAACGTGGATACTGTGTATAGGAAGGGTCAAAGTCCCCCCAGAGTATGATGTAATAGGGAACCCGCGATGATTCAAAGACCAAATAAAGCAAAATGACAGTGATATAAAAAATAATAAATAAGACAATAGGTGTCATGTTCAATACAGCAGCATTTTGGAGATCTCTAATCGGTTAAATAGCAGAAGTTATTCCTCCACCCCATGTGTGTGACATCATTATCAACGGCCCTATGTTGTCCGTTGTTATGTTAGCTAGTTTGTTTCCCAAACAATGCATCGTACTATGTTGATTAATCAGCGAGTTGTTCATCTTTGTTCGGGAAACGCATCCCAGAGCGATTAATTATCCAATAAAAATTATCCTGGGTCATCCCTGGCTATCCACACACAAATCTTCCTGGCATCATGATGAGCTTACTAGTTGGTCCCCATTTTCTATCAATCACTGCTTTCCTATTAAACCCCAACCATGTCTGACCACCAGCGTATAGAGCCCTGAAACACATAAAGCAGTAAAGATTCCCTTCTGCTATCACCAACTCTCAAAAGTGTTTAGCAAAAAAAAGTAAAGCTATGGAAGAGTACATTGATGAGGCTCTAAGTTCAGTCTTAAATTTCACTATCCTCTTCCTCTAGTACCCTCTGCATTGGAGCAACTATGTGAAGCCACCATTTATACCAGCATTTCCAAACTGGTGGATCGCGAAACCGTTCTAGGGTGTGTTTCCCAAGCAAAAATGCAATTCAGTGATTAACCACCACAGTACGATGCATTATTTTGGAAAAAAATAGTTTCCCGAACACGGTCGCATCTCCGTCGTTTGAACCACATAAGTTCAACAACATAGGGCCATTTATATTGAAGTCACATGCATGTGGTGGAGGAATAACAAGCTATTTAACTGATTAAAGATCTCCTAGATGCTGCTGTTTTGAACATGACACATATTATCGCGGGTTCCCTTTTAAAATCTTCTTAATTACTTATAAAGCCCTGAATGGCTTAGCTCCTCAGTACTTGAGCGAGCTCTTATCACATTACAGTCTCCACTCCACATCTGCTGCGTTCTCAAAACTCTGGCCATTTGATAATACCAGGAATATCAAAATCTACTGCGGGTGGCAGATCTTTTTCTTATTTAGCATCCCAAACTCTGGAACAATCTACCTAATATTGTTCGGGAGGCGGGCACACTCTGTCAGTTTAAATCTATATAGACACATCTCTTTACTCTGGCTTACACATAACACACTGATACACATTTATTAATCAAATCCGTTAAAGGATTGTTA
>JAUCMU010000526.1:0-12210 GCA_032275025.1 Enteromius treurensis | reverse complement strand
GTTGATAAATAATAAGATGGCAGTACTGACACACAGATATCTCAAATATAATAGGTAGCACACAAATTCTGAATGCCAGATCTCAAATGAGCCATTTTAATCTAGATTAATTTCAAAATTAATCTAGATTAATCTAGAATGAAAAAATTAATCTATGCCAACCCCTAATATATATATATATGGATATAAGTGGATTGCACTGACAGGTCACATATATATATATATATATATAAGTCATATCTTACTAAACCTTACTAAAGCTTTTGAGCACATAAGGGGCACAAACACAATCGACATAACTTTGGATTCATTTGCTCTGTCATTTATCATGTCCGCAAATAGTCTAGTGGGGGCTATTAGTACCATTTGCAGTACACACTTCAGGGGCTCCATGGGAAATCCTCACCAGTGCATTACAGCAGTATTGACTTATCACTATCAAAAGCACAATATATCCACACTCGCTGCACAAGACATTTGAGAACTTCCCTCTATACATCTCTCGGTTGCTTTATAAATACATACTATTTTTGCAAACATAATAGTGATTTAGTTATAAAAAAATATTTTGTGATCAGATTTAACACTACTACTGCTTTGGTGGTACAAATATGAGAACAAAGAACAAATATGAATATCCTACAACCCAGTCAAAGATGTCTAATTAAGATCAAATTCACAAATCCAGTCCAATTTGAATAATCTGAAAACCTTTGAGAAAATCTACGAGGAGAAAAACAAATCTCAAAATTAAATTTAAAAAGTCTGTGTGGAATGTGTGTGTGTGTGTGTGTGTTTATGACTGGAAGGACTATGGATTTAAGAAAGATCCAAGGATATTTTCTCATATTAAACAATGTTACATAAAAATGGAAAACTAAAAAATTAAAACACATTATGCAAATATGAATTCATATAATGTCACTCAAATTGTACTTAAAAACGTATTTGTAAAATGGGTAAATACAGTAATGCACTATAAATATTAGTTTAATCTTTTTTTTAGCTTAATAGTTTAGTTTAGGCATTGTCACATCACGCTGCTATACACACTGCCAGGTAAATACATATATATGTATTCTTCTATACATAAATATATATACAGTACTTCATGACTTAACCTTGAAATAATCCGATTTTATTATGTCAAAAACATTTAATATGACTGACTGTACCTTGCTACATTAGGATACACCAAGCTGCAATTATTGGCCAATTTATAGGCCATACCTGCTAGAAATAGCTCTTTTCCTTCACAACTGCACATTTTCACTTTATATCACAGTGCTATTAATTTTAATACGACTTCAAATGATTTTGAGACTCATAAATGAATTGCTGCATCCTATAAATCCATATTAAGAATCTCTTATAAGCACCTCAGTCATCTAATTAAAATGACTAGAAGCATTCCTATACTTTGAAAGTTAAGTGTTTTAAAGGCCTGTAAAATATTATGGTGTGAAAGAAGCTCTTATAGAATTTAATAGTCCCCTTGTGTGCTGGCGTGCAATGCATCCAATGCAATTTCACAAGGCGCAAACACTTTGTAACCCTTCTCTCATCTCTGCTGTCTACGCCACTCAAATGAGAATCTGTCAAGGCTGGTGATTTGTGCTAACTAGCTATCGATCGCACCAGCACAACGTGCGTTTACAGCTTCAGGGCTTTAATGCAAGGAGAATGAAAGAGAAAGAGAAAAAAAGGGAGACAAGGAGACTGCAAAATAAGGAGAGCAATGCACAGTTGGTGGGGGGAAGAAAGAAGTGAAATACTAAGAAAAAATACAATGTTTTGCATTTGGTTTACGTTGAGAGCACAGACAGATGCGAGACAAATCCATTTGGCTGTGTAGTGGTGGATGTATTTGCTAGTCTATAACAAAAAAAATAAGCACAGAGAGATGATGGTGCACTTGACAACACTGAATGTTAAACAATGGACCTTGACTTAAGTTTGCCATCTCTGAAAGCAACCCCTTGCACCCTCCCACCTGCAGTTAGCCCAAACAAAGGGGCACATAATGCACACTGGGGGCGAACTATTAACACTTGTGAAAGCCCACTCCGGCTGTGGCGATTCAATTATGCGTGTCCATCCCGCTGCCTTTTCAGTGAAGATAATTACCGTTTCATATATTGATTAAACTAAAGGACAAGTGCCAAATGAAGGACACACACATTAAATATATGAACTCGTAGTTTACATATTTATGCTGCCTAATGTAAATTATTATGAAATTATTAATAGAGAATGGCATAACAGATTTTTTTTTAAAAGGGCTTTACAAGAAAGAATGCATTAAAAAAGGACACTGAAAATTATTGGTATCAATAATAATAATAATAATAATCACATTATTATAACTATTGCACAGTTACAGCCTGCAATGATTGTTCCTGTCTTTTGGTTTTACACACAGAACTTGTATATACAAAATACATTAAATGTGTAACTTGATGTTTCAATTTAGATTTATTTACTTATTCATTTTAAGCAAAATCCATGATCCCTGATTTTAATAATCAAAGGATGTGTCTGGTCCAAAAAAGGTGATACAAAGAACTTCATAAAAATAAGTAAAAATGATAATGCAAGTTTCATTTAACTAATTTACTAATGATAATAATATCACCACTAGTATTATCAATACTACTACTACTAATAATAATAAATGGGTTAAGATTATTTTTTTGTGAGTGATGAGTGTTGATAAGAGATGGATATTGATCCACAAATGTTTTTTTTTGTTTGTTTGTTTGTTTGTTTTGAGCCAGTGTCTGTAATTTAATGTATACAATTACAAATTGAAAAAGCTGGAAACAATGTAAATATAATAGCCTAAATGTTCTCTGAGTGCATTTAATAAATAAAACATAAATACCATTTTGTCTTCTTTTCATTTTTAAGGTTTAATAGTATTTACACTTTTTTTTAAATTTGTATAAATGTTTAAAAAAATATAAATAAAAATCAGAACCATCACTATCCTATTTATGAACCTATATCCTATCTAAACATTTTCTTTTTTAAATTAACAATTAAAAACTTGAAAACACGTATTTTGCCCTTTATAATCAATGTCATGGAGACAATATCAGTAAAATCACTGGTCCTTCTTGAGAATTCAATAACATAAAGGACAGCATTCTTAGCATGTATGCCTATGGGTGTATTTTCACGGATATGTGTGTGTGCGCGCTCACACAAGACAGAGATCGAGAAAGTGAAAAGACATTTTAAGTGGCTATGAATTTAAAAATGAAAATTTATTAATTAATTAATAAACAAATAAACAATTGCCACCTCACACAGTTTATGCAAAATTGTACTTTTATAAGTATTAAAAAAAGTGTGCATTACAGTGAAATTGTAAATATTTACCTTCTTTGATGGTTCCCTGGACTTTATTTTTTTCCCACATAGACTTCTCCTCCTCTGTATCCTCAAGTAGAGACTTATCACTGGGCACATACCAAGTGGCATGCTGCTCAGCCATGAGTGAGTCCAGATCAATAGTGCCCACAGAGCCCTTCTCTGCATCCGGGCAACAGCTTGTCAGCTCTCCATCTTTATCCTGACCACTGCAGTCACTACTTGTTTTGTTATTTATTACAGCTAATGGCTGTTCTTCTGAAATGCTGAACTGCTGCCGTTGAAGCTGTATCTGAGCCTGCAATATTTCTAACGGGTGAATTCCATCATGGCCAGAGGTGCTAGAAGGTGTACGTATTTGCTCCATGCCCGGGGTATCCGGATTACCCACTCCACCAATGCCATCCGATGCTGAGGTAGTGTGACTGGAGAGGCCCATGCCTTGGCCTTTCTGCCCACCTGTAAGTTCACTGTCTCTCTTCAACTTGGGTGAACATAACACAGGGCTATGGCAAGGCTTCACAGAGTATGGAGCATCTGAGCTTGAAGAAACCTCATCCTCATTGCTGTAATGTGTGCACACATCATCTGTAAAATCCATCCGAGGTGAACAGACTTCAGATTTTGATACGCTCTGGATGCCACTGTCAAGAGATGATATAAGGTCAGCCTGATCTCCCAGCAGCAGTTCTCCACTTTTTCCCCATGAGGGAGAGGTGTGGGGGTTCTCTTGAGGTGTGCCTGTACTTCTCTCCCCCACGTTAGCTGCTGAGGTCACCTGTTGGCCAGGACTTACAACAAGGTTACTGTTGTCGGAGGGGAAAAATATCCCAGGGCTCACATGGCCACTGTCTCTTTTTCTTCTCCCTCTCCCTCTCCCTGTTGCTGGTTTCCCCTCACTGCAAGGGGTAGTGTCCATATTGTAAATTGGGGAGAGGGTGCTGGCTTCCCCCTGCAACGTCTGATTTTGACCTGGTGGCTTAGTGTTGCTATTTTCAGAAGGAGGCATTTGTCCATTTTGGGGAACAGTAATGCTTGAGAAATATTCAGTCCCAGCATTCCCAGTGCCATTAACCAAACTGTTATTTAGGTCCTGTTCTGTCGGACTCAGTTTTCGTTTCCCCTCTCCCTGAGTCTTTTTGTTAAATGTCACATTGAGGTTAGGGGCTGCCAGGCTGGCAATCATGTTCTGACAGGCAGTAGAGAGGGCTGCCAGGCAGCTCTGTCCAAAAACATTGTCCTTGCCACTCGTTTTGCTAAAATTCCCTAAGGAGAGACCCCCAAGTTTGCTGACAGAGGAACGCTGGCTAGGGGGAAAGTCTGATTGGGATGTGAAACTCCCTGTTGAGGTGCTCACCCCTTGAGAGTTACTCAGAGAGGCTCCCTGTTGATTACAGCCTCCATACGGAAAAGAGGATGGACCACCCACAGGTGGTCCTGGAAAGTCATTAGGGCGCCTTTCTGATGGAGTGTTTTGTAATCTAACACCTGTACTGGGAGACTGCATCTGTGAACGGTTCCCCATTCCACTGTTGAATTGTGAGTGGATGTTGGGTGAAAGTAAGGGCTGCACATGGCCCTCCGCCGGTATCCTCAAAGGCTCCTGAATACCCATTCTATTCACACTAGCACTGAACATTATGCCAGGGCCATTTTGCTGCATTTCATAAGCCCCTGCCTCTCCACCTGTCCCTATTCGATGGCCCAGGACTTCCCCAGGTGGATGTGTCCCAGGAAACCACCCACTCTCCAAAGTCACATGAGCATTCCGTCCATCAAAATTAACAATCCTCCTACCATTTTCTGTCTCAAAATTTGACTGAGGCATGCCTCCCACTGGGCCCCCATGCACCAGAGGCCCTTGAGAAACATCACCGTGATGACCCAGCTGCTGCAGATTGGGTTGTCTCATCCTCTGCTGCTGACTGCGAGAGGCCATTTGTTTGATCATCATAGCTGCATTTTGTTGCTGCTGCATTGACTGTTGCCCAGACCCTGTAAGTTGCATTGATGGGCCTGATGAAAAACCATCTGTCACAGGGGGGGTGAACTCTCCAGACAGGCCAGGATAGGCTGCTGGAGAGAGATGATTCTCTATCCCAGGTGAGTTATGCATACCACTGTTCCAACTGCTGCAACTCTCCCCACCACGAGCACTATTGGGGAAATCAAACCTGGGCCTCTTAGCCATATTTAAATAGGGAGAATCAAAGTGTTGCAGCCTCTGATTGGAAGGGTGCTGAGGAGGGGGTGGTTGCTGTTGCATGTTGAACACAGGATCACCATAACTATTCAACCGTCTGTTCTCTGGTCTATGAATAGGGTATTCTAACTGATTATGCTGGCCAGGCACCATGACGCCACCCTCCTGCATACTGGCATTAGCAGAACCTGTCTCTGATTGTGGGGGCTGTTGAAGAGATGGTGTGCAAGTGTTCTGTCGGCGAATCAAGCCTGGCTGCTGCTGCATGAGAGGATGCCTGGCACCAGGCTCTATCCCCACTGGTATTTTGCGCCCACCCCCAAAATGTTCAAAGAACACACTGTGCTGGGCTGGGGGTTGCTGCTGTTGAGGGGGGACATGGGGGTGTTCTTTAGAGATGCCCTGCATTTCAGGAGCTCGCGACAGTCCTGGGTTTCCAGGAAAAATGGGCCCTGGCACCTGACGGCCATGCCCAAATTGAGAAAGCTGAGAATCAGATGCAGAGGGGGAGTACACAGACTCTTGAAAATGTCCAGATGATGGCTCATTAGAATAGTTGTAGTCCAGTCCATCAACACCACCTAATGGGGGAATTCGTCTAGATTCCAGATTGTGACTTTCTGATGAAGAGGATGAAGAAGACAGGCCTTGGAATGAGGCAGCACGATTAGGTGATTGGTCCAAGGGGAGACATGGGGCTGGGACCGGGAGATTTCCACTAGGGGGTCTGTTGTGCTGAAAATCAGGGATGGACCCTGTCCTTTGCTGCTGCTGGGACTGCTGCTGAGAGAAGCCATCTGCTGACTTTCTCTCAGAGAGTGGGTCAAAACCCTCTGGGAATCCTTGCTGGAGTCCCATACTGCTGTTATAACCCATCATTCTTCCACCGTGCAAACAGGAGGAGCCAGGTTCAGGTCCAAAGTTTCCCCCAAAGTGTTGATGGTGTTGGTGTGAATGTGTTTGGTGGCTGTAAGGATGATTGTGAGTTTGTTGTGGATTAAAAAATCCATGTATTGAAGGCTGTTGTTGTAGAGTCCCTGCATGTAATTCAGAATTTCCCTGCTGAAATCCACTATACTGTTCCCCTCCACTCATGTTAATGCTCATCTCAATCACAGGAGGCTCATTAAGTTGGTCCATACCACTGTCAACTGTCCCTTGTGGGCCTCCAGTTTGAAAACCTGGACTCTTGTAATGGGAGTTCATGTTCCCTTTTGACTGGTTGAAGTTTTTTTCTGTGTGGTCAAATTTTCTGTTTGTAAACTGTGGACTAAAATTGTTCCAGCCCAAACATACTTCCCACAATCAATCCTGCATGACAGCCAGTTTGCCGGACTCTACTGCAATGTCTAGTCTTCTTAATGTATATATATATTTTTCCTTATTTGGCTTACTCAGTTGATATCATCAAAAATATTAAAATACTGGATCAAAAGTTAAATGGGAAATTGTAATCATTAAAAATGCTTGTAGCTAAAAATGTCTGTTATTAATAATTAATTACTGAGAAAGCCATATTGTCTCTACAATAAAGACACATTGTAAATTATTGTGAAAGTGTTAGATTAATGCTCTATAAAAACTAGACAGTCTAGACAAAAATCGGTTCTATATTATTTTGATTAATGCTTTTAAAAGTATTACATAAACTGTAATACATTATTAGTAGTAGTAGTAGTAGCTAGTAGTAGTAGTAGCGGTAAATTTGCTGTACAGCACAGCAAAACACAGCTGTTATAAAACAACTCTCTTACCACAATATTTCCCTCACTTTGTGGTCAGACAACAGCCACAACAATATATATATATATATATAAAAAATAAAAAGAACATTATACGTTCTGTCACATCATTCTCCACAGACTGTATTCCAATGTGCTGTCAAATGTCCAGAGTGAGGTAAGAATTTGTTTCTGTTTGAAAATCCCTTTTGAGCGCACATAATTACACTATCCAGAGAACCGTAAAAATAATATCCTCATCCATATGAAACCAGAACAGCGTATTATTTGGTATCCACTTTCTTGCAAGAAATGGGTAAGGTTTTTTAAACTGCATGCGTTGAAAATAAATATTTCCCTTGGGCTGAGCTTAACAAGTGATCACGCCGACCAGAAGAAAGTCCAGTGTAAGGGGGCAAACCCGAACGCCCGTCTTTGTAAGTCCGTCTTTTGGATCGTTAGGCAGCACATGCGCTATCCAAAGCCCGCCACCATCGAGCTGCTCGGCAACACAGTCCCATCGGTCCTGAACATTTTCCGCGAAATGGTACAGTTAGACTGCGATTTCAATTACAGGCAACACTTACACATTCAGGAAGTCCTCTTCTGATAGCACCAGTTTTGAGACTTACTCCAGCTGGAAAAAATTCAGCGATAGATCATACTAATACTGAGAAGCTCAGCACTGCGCGCATCGACGCTAGACCAGCAACAAGTTTTGCATTTCAGCAAGGTCTTCCACTGCAAACATCAACCAATGGCATACGTGCCGAGGGAGGGACGATCTCTTAAGGTAGTCCAGCATGTCTGTTTGCGCTGAGAGGAAGAATTCTCAAGTGCTTGAGAGAGAGAAAAAAAACTAAATTCGATTAATCTATTAAACTGCAAAAACCCAAAGTGGAACTGTAAAAAGTGCTACAATGCAATTTATTTCACTGTATGTATTTAGAAGTAAAATGTATTTTACATGTATGAGTAACCCTAATAATTTGTGGAGAAAATGCAAAATGCTTGAAATAATATTAAAAGTGTGATAATGAAATTGCGGCAGGTTTTTGGAGAAAAGAGCATCCCAGAATATTCACTGAGAACAGTTTGTTTGAACTGTATTTAAACAATTACTATTCATTAGGAGTAGTAGTTTATGTTATTTAGTCAGCAAACTAATATTATTTTAGGTTTTAATCTCACATGCTGGCTGTTCATATAGCAGCCTAGCTATTATTCAATCGTAGTCTATGAGTTCGGAACTAAAACATACAGTCTACAAAATGTAAGAAATGTAACACACAACCAAGCACAACTGGTTTGAGTCTTTATATCCTGATACACGGCTGATGTTAACTGAAAAGATCTATGCGAGTTTTGTCATTCTTTGGCATTTATTGTACACTTTCGATCATCTCAAGATGAAAACAGAACGTGCATGTAAAAAAAAAAAAAAAGTTATTTTAGACACAGAGCCGCAGTCTATGCAAATGTTTAACAAAAGGACAAATGCGAAGCATAATTACCACCCGGAGTTTGCATTGTTAGTGCACTTCAAACAGCGAATTAACATTTCCATTCAGATTAATTGATCAATTATCATAATTCTGTTTGCCTTCTAAATTAATCCGATTAAACCAGCAACTCATTCTATCTGCGTACTATGAAGTAAGCGTTGAAAGTATGGAAGCTCTTATACATGTATAGAATATATTCTATAAATAATGGAAGTTGAACTCTGTCCAAAACATCAATACTCACAGTAATAATGGAGTGCGATAATTGATTATATTCCCTTCAAAGTATAGTAACGCATGGGTGTAAAACTGCTAGCTTGTTATCCACAAGTAGGCTATTTAATAATCACATTACCCAAATAATTTAATTAAGGCAAATAATAGGAAAAAAAGAGAAAACTTGTCGGTGGGAGCGTTTAAGAGTTACATCAGCCGGTTTACCTTAATGGCTATCATAACATTAAAATAAACAAATATAACGTGCCAGACTCGTATCAGATTGTCTATTTACAGTATAAGGCTACACTGTTTGCCTGGCTTGTTTAAATCAATCGGAGCTTGCGATTTAAAAATAAATAGGCCCTAAATAAAAAATAAAACACTAATCATAGCCTACAATTATTATTTTTTCGTTTTGTTCATGTCCCTAGACGTAAATTAAAACAGCTGCTAATAATAATGACAATTAATTAAGGCAGACAATTTGTCGAGATGCGTAGACTATAATCATACCCTTTGGCCACAAGCATTGTGGACCTGTGTGTTAACTGTAAGTTAATCTGGCAAATAAAACACAAACAATGTTGGCCTAAATAAATGATGGTTTAATCACAATAGCAACAACTGAAAACAGCTTCTTACCTTTTATAGTAACAACAGTAATAGTAATGGAAATAATGATTATGATGAAGACGACGACGACGATAAACAGATACATTTTTAGATTCCCTTACACCCCCCACCCCGTCCACAAATTACCTGTAAGTTTAACTACTATTAATATTGCAATTATTACAATTTAAAACATTTAAATTCTAAAATATTTTAATATTAAATAAAAATAACATAGATATGAAATATGAGTGTGATTTGATTTAAAAACACAGGCTACTCGACATCAAAAACGTGGATACTTGGGTTGAAGAAACTGACTTCATATAGCGAAAAAAAGATGAGGAATGTAATTTCCCTGTAAAGGAAATTTCGGTGAAAAAGACACAGTGCCATCTAGCGATTAATAAACAACCTGCAACTATGCAAAACAATACAAGCATAAGAAAAAATAATATATATATATATATATATATATATATATATATAAACCTACTTCTTGTAAAACAGCATGCATGAACCTTCCAACCTCCAAATGCACCATTGTTCTGGTAAGCCTAGCATCTTTAATTTCTAAAGCTTACACCAATCCTTTTTCCAAACTGCTTATATATTCTATGGGGTTGTGGTGGTTAGGGCATTGAAGATGAAATAAAACTATTATTAAATTATTAAAATAGTGTTACTGATTAATCTATTGACAGTGAGTCATCTTTTGAAAACGTTGAGTAAACTCATAATTTATACTTAAATCTGGTGTTTCAATGCACTCTGTGAAAAGAAAGCATAAGCAAAAGATTTTAAAAAATACAGTTTATGTAATGGTAAATACAGTAGAATATTGTCAGCAAATTAATCAAAAAGGGTTCATTAATATTTGGGTGTTTAGAAACACAGAGCAGGTTATGTAGGTAAATGTGTAAACGAGAAAGGCTTTATAAAATCACCCGAAGTCTGTACACGGTTTCTGGAAGGGTACCTGGAATTGAGATTATTGTTTTGTCCCAAATTTTAATCAATGGCAATTGACAAGACAGTCAAAGACAACGTTACAAGCTGTTGAGGAAGAAAAAAAAAAAGAAAGAATGAAAGAAAACAAAAGAAGGCAGCAGGGGTGGCAGGAGGGGGAGGGGTGTGGAAAAAGACTTGAAGACAACATAATGAAGTAAGAAACATTGGAACAAGATAACTACATTTTTTCTTCACAGTTAACTGCAAGGAATGTGGCAAAACATGGGAAGCACTCAAGAGTATAACAACACAGTCAAAAAGAAAGTGAGTGTATAAAAATTAACATTAAATACAGACTAAATGCAATAAAATGAGCAAAAATAGAATAGAATTTCCTAACAATTTGATAGCAAATAGTTATTAAAGTACAACAAAAGATAAAAATATCTATTTAGAACAGCTTTTAGATAAACATGAACAATAATGGTGAAGGCAAGGCATTCATTCATTGAGATATCAAATATACCTCTTTTAGAATTCTTCAGTAAAATTATTTATTCATGTATTTAATGGATATTGTAGCAACCATAGCAATAAAATTGGTGTCAATAAAATATGTGAAAAAACGATCTCTCTGGCGGGTAAATCAGTTACATATGGGATCTCGCAAGAGAGACCGTTCGTCTTCGAGTCTTTGAAAAAAGGTCAATGAATATTGGAGTGCAATAATCACAGCCAGGTGCACCTCATCACTGCGTGAGTATAAGAGGGCACGGCTGGATTTCACTCACAGGTTTTCGCTGAGGAGCCGAGTCGGCGTCAGCGCGACCCAGGGTCGTGGCAGAAAGATGTAACGTCTCCGTTCCCTTGCAGCTTTAAGGTTCACTACCTGGCTTCGAAAAGGTGTGGTAGGAACCTTGGGCACATAGCCGGGTCGAGGTCTCAGAGTTACGTGAGAGTCAGCTGGACCAAACTCTAGGCACTCTTTGTCGACAGAGAAGGCTTGAAGGTCCCCGACCCTCTTGATGGAGGCCAGAGCAATCAGGAGTGCTGTCTTTAATGACCGGTATTTCAACTCGACTGACTCCAAGGGCTCAAAAGGAGCTTGCCGCAGACCGGTTAGGGCGACGGCAAGGTCCCAAGAGGGTACCGAGGGCGGTCTCGGGGGATTAACCCAACGCGCACCTCTACGGAACCTAACGATGAGTCTGTGCTTACCTAGGGATTCTCCATCCATTGCATCATGGTATGCTGCGATGGCAGCAACATACACTTTAATAGTTGAAGGGGACAGCCTGCGCTCTAACTTTTCTTGCAGGAAGGCAAGCACAATTGCAATCGGACATCTCTGTGGGTCCTCTTGGCGTAAGGAGCACCAGTCGACAAACAGACCCCATCTCTGAGCGTATGCCTGCCTTGTAGAGGGGGCCCCGAGACTGAGAGATGGTGTTAATCACGGCTGCTGCAAGCCGTCTGCCTCGTCCCGTCCAGGAACCAGACGTGCAAGTTCCAGAGATCGGGCCGCGGGTGCCAGATTGTGCTCATCCCCTAAGAAAGAAAGTCTTTCCTCAAGGGTATTTTCCAAGGAGGGACTGCAGCGAGGGGCATTAGGGGAGGGTCAGTG
>JAUCMU010000525.1:0-12212 GCA_032275025.1 Enteromius treurensis | reverse complement strand
TGATGACTGTCAATGTCCCTCGGACTGGGGCCCCACTAAAGATTGTGAGGTATAAATGGTGAAGAATGGTGAAGAATCAGCCCAGAACTACACGGGAGGAGCTGGTCAGTGCTGTAAAGAGAGCTGGGACCATCGTTTCAAAGGCTACTATCAGTAATACACTAAGACGTGTAGTGCTTCATACAGAAGGTTCCCATGTCCAGGCCCTTCTGAAGTTTGCCAGGGACCATCTGGATGAGCCAGAGGAGTTATGGGAGAAAGTCCTGTGGTCAGACGAGACCAAAGTAGAACTTTTTAGTCTTAACTCCATTCGCCATGTTTGGAGGAAGAAGAACGATGAGTATCATCCCAATTAGACCATACTTACAGTGAAGCATGGGGCTGGGAGCATCATGCTCTCGGGATGTTTTTCTGCACAGGGGACAGGACGACTGCACTGTATTAAGGAGAGGATGAACAAGGCCATGTATTGTGACATATTGGGAAAACCCCCTTCCCTCAGACGGAGCATTAAAGATGGGTCTTGGCTGGGTCTTCCATCATGACAATGACCCAAAGCACACAGCCAGGAAAAACAAAGAGTGGCTACGTAAGAAGGTTCAAGGTTCTGAAGTGGACTAGTCAGTCTCCAGACCTAAATCCAATTAATTTAATTTTTAAAGGGAGCTGAAACTCTTTGTTGCTCAGAGAAACCCCCGAAACCTGACAGATATAGAGAAGATCTGTATGGAGGAGTAACACAGTTATTCCCAAATAAATTGTTAAAAACAATGTACAATGTGATTTCTGGATTTTTCTTTTTATATTTTGTCTCTCACAGTAGAAATGCACTTATGCTGAAAATTGTAGACCCCTCCATTATTTCTAAGTAAGAGAACTTGCAAAATCACAGGGTGATCAAATACTTATTGACCTCACGGTATGTTGTTAGTGCAACTAAACAGAAGTAACACAAATATGATTTTGTAAAAAGCAGAATCAGTTGGCAGTGCACCTTCATCTCTTAACTTCTTTTATGTACAGGTGTAAAGAATGGGTTAAATGGTGCACTTTCTCCTGGCCATGATGAGAGCGATGGATGTTATATCCAAGTCCCAAAGAAGCCCCCCGCTATGGAACTTTCTGCTCTAACCACCTCCGGCATGGTCAAAGCAGACCGTCCACGGAGCAACACCTCAGAGGAAAAGCTCATTGCCAAAAAAAGAGTGATCCGAATGCTGATCATTATAGTTGCCATGTTCTTCATATGCTGGATGCCTCTATACTCTGCCAACACCTGGAAGGCTTTTGACCAAAAGTCGGCCCAGCGCGCACTTTCCGGAGCCCCCATCTCCTTCATTCAGCTGCTTTCCTATACCTCAGCCTGTGTCAACCCCATCATCTATTGCTTCATGAATACCCGCTTCCGGAAGGCTCTCTCGACCACTTTTGAGTGTTGCAGGCGACCGTGCCACAACCGGAAGAAGAGGAGGGAAGGTGATGATGAGATCACTGGAGTCACAGGAGCCTCCATATCAAAGTTCAGTTATACCACCGTTAGCACGGTAGGACCGTGTTAGCATTAGCATCGCAGGTGCCTCCAGTTTGATCCATGAGCTTTGTGCTTGTGACATGTACTGAGTCCAGATCATCAGATGTGTTCTTCTTTTTCATGGTGTCAACATGCTTTGTTCAGTGTGTCAACTTCATTTTTATTTGGAAAAGAATACCTTATTTGTCTGGTCTTTCTGCCCAAAGTTGATGTTTCAGTGGTAAACTGTCTTTCTATGGTTGTCTCTTCAATTTATAGCATTGTGCTACAATCAAAAGTTGTGGTGCACGGGACACGCAAAGATGTAGCTATATTTTTATTGTGCAAGACTTTTCAGAGAATGATCTTATCATGCATGGGATGTATTCATAGAGAAATACCATATAAATATTCTTGTATCTTTGATGTTATCGAACCAAATATTGCATGTTGCATGATCAAACACAAGACTATAGCAGCTTTCCGGCTACAAAATGTTCTTGTCTAGTTTGAGTGTTGTGATGTATCATCATTTTTTTGTTCTCTGATGGTATCTTTGTCTATTGAGCTTTGCTTAAATGGTACAACTGATAGTCATTCTTTTCTGTGTTCTGATAATAACAACATTAGATGATTTTATAGGAGACAGTGTTTAATTTGTGCTCCTTCTTTTCTGATGCACATCTACTACAAGTTGTCCTACATGAAGATGTATCAGGTGGGCAAGGCAATTCAGTCGTCAACGGAATCAACGGTCTCTTGGAAATCTTCACCCCAGTTGAAGTGATGCCATGGTCAATACAGCCAAGCTGCATGACAGGTTGGAATTTTAATGCCCTGGCACTAGAAATAATGATTTAAATGGAAAATAATAAACTGTAGAGGGAAGTTTGATGTGATTTCCTTGGAAGCACTAATGTTCTAACACACATTCTCACTTAACCACTACAAAAAAAGAAAAAAAAAAACCAAACATCCAGTCTATCTCAAGCTGCAATTGCTCTAATTGATTTCTTCCTTATTGCTGAAGCTGATGAGACACCTGGGATATTCGGCTTCTCGCCTTGCCTCAAACCCTCTCTGAATATATGAAAGGAGAGCTAAGCTCTTGTTTGTGCTAAAATTAATTTATTCAGTGGTTCGTGCTAAACATGAAAGCTGGATCTGCACAGCGAAACCAAGCGTTTTAAAATTCATCCTCAAAAGGATGGAGTGCACATGAGATGTTTTATTGCTTGTACTTGGTTTATCGTTATCCACTGGACTACCAAATGCCTGATTGCCCATATTTTATCTAAGTATTGGCAGAAGGGTTATTACAGTTAACTACAAACTAAAACAGAAATGAAAACTAAAACCCTTAAAAACATTTGTGTCACTTATAAAAGAAGAATGATAACTGAAATAAATTGTTAAATTCCAAGGCAAAATTTCCTATTTTAATTTTGACTAAAATGATTAAAACTGAAATAAGAATGGATAAAAACCATGCAGATATCTCTTCCAAAAACTACACCAAAAATGACCAAATATTTGCAATGAAAAACAGAATAATATAAAATATATTCAAAATATTACTGTAACAACAATGCAGTTGATGGCAGTTTAAAATTTTATTTAATCAATATTGACAATAATTCAAACTTTACATTTATGATTAGTGATTAAAAAACAAGTCATTTGTTATGCTAATAATTATTTATTTCTGAGTAACAATAGAATAAAAATGCAGCCTATAGCCCAGCTGGCATACAAAAGATCCTTAACCATAATTATGTTTTTGCAGGCCAGTTAAAATAGTTGTTGTTTTTTAAATGGTTTTGCAAATGACACTTTGATCTTGCACTTTACTATAATTGTGTTGAAGAGGAGAGCTGTACAGTGACTAAATGCCCTTTTTATTTGAATTATCCAGATACATTGTCATTAGAATGCAGGTCAGAACCAGTTTACTTATATGTGTACCTTTATCTACCTACATTAATATATAAATAGCATAAAATTATTAATGAAAAAAGCCTTGTTTCTCTCTCTGTGTTTCTGCTTCTTCTCACCTCCTCCATGACTTTGGCGGGTCAGCACCAGAATTCATAGCTTCATAATTTGTTCATGTGCCCCTCGGGATATACAGTGAGCAAATACTTCAGTGCTCACACATGCCCGCACTCCTTACCTCTTTTATTTCTGTCTGCTTCCCTCTCTTGATTATCACTCCCTTCTTGCACTTTTTCATTTCATCAATCAGTTTTTCCACCCCCCATTTCTTCTAAAGGACCACCTGGGTATGTGACGGACCTATATCTATATTATTGGGTATAAACAGAAAGTGTTATTTCTCACTCAGCACACAACCTGTCTGACAAAAAGCTGCTGTTATTTCTTGGTGTCAGTGACATCTACCAAAAGTGACACAGAAAGTTGAGCTCTTTCTTGCATGTTTGTTTTGTGGTACATTATATATAACATGAGTCTGGCCATTAATTTCAAATCGCTACCACAAAGGATATTGAACCAGTTTCCAAGACAACCTTTCATATTTTCAAAGGGGGTTTGATTTGGACGGAACGCAACAAAGTAACAAATAGAAACTGATTGAAATGAAAGCAACATGAATAAATAAATAACAGAAAAACATATTACAATTACAAAGAAATAGCTTTAGATAATCAGGCAAATAACAAAAAATGACATTCAGAAATTCATCAAACTGGACGAACAGTGCAGTGTAATAAAAGTGCCACTTTTGATGCGTGTCTGGTTGGTTAAATAAGACATGTCACACTTTCTGACCCTGTTCAGAGTTTTCTAACATACTTATGCTGTCTTCTGTGGCAGATGTAAATGAGCACTAACAGACTGATAATTATGCAGCGTGTCAAAGTTTGTCTGCTCTAGATAGGTCTTTATGAGTAATTATCCTCAGCCAGTTCTCTTCTGAAATATAGATACCGAAACATGTTATGTATTTCTTGGGAGTGCTTTGTGATCTGTATAATTTAAGCAAAACAATGTGAGATACTGAATTAAATATATGTACTGTCCTTGGAGTTTATGCTTAAACATCTTTGTAAATGCAATAGTTTTTCTACTCTGTACTTATCATATCATATCATAATCTCTAAATGTGAATATAAGACAGGAAAAAAGAATAATAGCTACATATTTCCAAATATACCACAGAATCAGCCAAACTATGAACAGACAATAATGATAAAACAATATAGCTACATCTAATATCGAAAGCAAACAGTAATGGTTTTCTGCATTAGAGAGGATTGTGGGACTCAGATTTAATTTAATTTAAAACACAATTAATAATAAGGAAACAAGTTGTCAAAATGCAGTGTATTGGCTAAAACATCACAATACACCATGGCCACCATAGCCTTAAATGAAGGAGAGAAAATATAAGACTATGTGTGTGTGTATGTGTGTGTTTGAGTAAGCACTTGTGCATAACCATTGATTGTATTTATAGGCCATTTTTTGTAGCAATTTGTTCTTTCCAGTGGCCATCTAAATATAAATGTGGTTTATACATTTATCAGTACTCAGTTATGTTCAGTGCTACTTTAAAAATCATGTGATATTGTCTTTCATGTTTTTTATTCCCTGTGCCTGAAATGTTCTATGTTTTTTGCTGATTAATGTTACTGTTTTTTTTTCTTAATTTCTTATGTCTTTGCGAATGACAAACAGCGTCAAGAGATGAAAGATTCCATTTTGTTATTAGTATTTTTATTTGTGATTAGCTTTGAAGCAAACTTTAATGTATAGGGTTGTTTCTCAAAGGTTAATACTTTGAAGTGATATTTTCTCAAAGTGTTTCACTCTTTCATCTCCTGCTAGTTGCTATTGTGATGAATGAATTTCAAAGGGCAAGTTTCTTGGCAGAGTTTTAAGTGGGTGTACATGCTTTGTGCATTGAATGAAAATTCAGTGTTCTGAAATGTTTGAACTTCATGATGTTTGAACAGAAAACAGTCAATGTGCAGTTTATACAGTGGCCTCCACTAATATTGGCACCATTGGTAATCTGAGCAAAGGTGGCTGTGAAAATAAATCTACATTGTTTATCCTTTTGATCTTTAATTATAAAATTCACAAAATTCTAACCTATCATTGAAATAAAACAATTGAAAAACTCATGATGAAATAAATGTTTTTTCTCCAATACATGTTGGCCACAATTTTGGCAACCAATTATTGCTACGTCCTTTTCCCAAGATAACAGCTCTGAGTTTTCTCCTGTAATTCCTGAAGAGTTTGGAAAACACTTGATAAGAGGAAAATTATTTATCAAATGCAGAGACGGTCTCTGTAGTCAAGTCGACGATAATCACTAGAAATAAGGTGCTCCCAACTAAGCAAGCCAAAGGCGACAGCAGCAAGGAAGCAAAACCATCCATGAGAGAATGGGGAAAAAACTTTGGAAGAACCAGGCTTAGTTGGGGCCAGTTCTCTTCTGGCCGGACGCCCAGCACCTAATTTTCAGTTCAATTTTAAGCACATGTCAGATTGTGTAAAGGACTTACAGTATAGTGTGTGTATGTGTGTTTCTGTGCATCTGATTCCGGCGATCTGTCCACAGAGCTCATCTAGGTGTTCTTGTCTTCAATGAAGATCTGGATACAGACTGAGAAACAGAATAAGAGAGAGACAGACTAATATTAGCGTAGATGCCATTCTTCTTACTATGTTACGAGTACATTGTGTGTTAAGGGGAGTGTTCTTGTTTCCGGCTGATCTAATTAATGCAGCCTAACAATCCTTTAATGGATTTGATTAATAAATGTGTATTGGTGTGTTAAGTGTAAGCCTTGATAGAGACATGCATCCTCTTCTAGACAGCTTTGTAACATTGTATGTTGATTGAAATTCTTAATTATTTCCCTGATGGTGGAAATGGTCAAGCTGTTTTCTTAAAGACACTTCACTCCCTATTTTAAATTGTTCTACTTCAATGATAGGTTAGAATTGTGTGAATTTTTTAAATGAAAGATCAATTAATTTTCACAGCTACCTTTGCTCAGATTTACCAAGGGTGCCAATATTAGTAAAAAGCACTGCATTTAATGACAAAGCACATTTTAGATTGGCTGTTGCCCGTGTGATGTTCATATTTTTAGTATAAAGACTAATTAAAAGTAGTAGTTTTCCATTATCTTTCTTATATTATGTCCTAAAAACTATAATAATAGTGATAGTTCACTGCTTATTAAGTTTGTCAAACTTTGCTTTTCATAACTTATTCAACTTCTCTTAAAAAATGATAAAAAATGGCATGTAGATAACAATTTTTTTTTTTATGATTATTTTTTATTTATTTATTTTTTAATTAGAGACTGTATGAGTTCTTTGGACCTTCTCAGAAGACTGTGGAAATCTAAAAAAACCTGTATTCTGTATGTTCTGTTTAATGTGATTATGCCTTCCTGTTGCTAAAGCTGTGAGAAACTCTATCAATGTCTATTTCGAAGCCAGCTGATTGCATTATGTGTTTGATATATTTATAATACCTGAGGCAGCTTGTTTTGCAATGTGTAAATGTCTGTTCTGTGTTCTGGGTTTGTAATTTGAGGCCAAGGCTAAAATAAAGCTTTTTCTGTGCTGCCATGGTAATCTGTCTTCTGGTATCATGTCTTTGAAACTCCCACTTCTTCCTCCTTCATCACAGAATGTTTATTCAGCTACTTAGTTCACAGGTTATGTCTCACAGAATCTGTTTCTCAGGGAAAGCCAGTGTTGTGACAGCATGGCTACTCAAAAGTGCTTACGTCTTTTTTTTGTCTGCACAGCTTTGAGCAACAGGACAAGGGTGTTTGTACAGTATGTGTGTGGTGTGTTATGGGCAGACAGGAGAGTAGAGAGTTAGATGGTAAGATGGTGTCAGTTTAAAACGGCTAAAGATTTTTGTAAATGACAGAAAGGAATTTTAACTTTATAGTAATAATAATAATAATAATAATGCACTTTGTTTTTTACTGTAGGTACATTTGCAGCCTGCAACAATAAAAACCTGTAATTAAATTCAAAGTAATGTAACATTTGGAAAAACAATTAACCTCTTTTGTGACTCCAGTGATCTCAAAACTCAAATCAAATTCTCTGTTCTCAGTAGGGCACAAAGGACATTATTGCATTATTTAACATTTAATAGTGACTAAATTAATAACATAATATCCATGTATGATGTTCACATAATCCCTCATAATGTTTGATGTTTGATTTCATCACACTTGTCATGTATGTAGCATAATACATAATGTTGAAGACACTTTCTGTAATGAACTGTCACTCAAAAAAGCTTGATCTAAAGTATGGTTCTTCTAAGGATTGTCTACAATCCCATTTTAAAAATTCCCATATACAAATGTTATATATGTGCATATTTTAAAATTACATGTATGAAATATACAGGTGCATCTTGATAAATGTTGTGGAAAAGTACATTTATTTCAGTAATTCAACTCAAATTGTAAAACTTGTGAAACTATTAAATAAATTAAATGCACACAGACTGAAGAACTTTAAGTCTTTGGTTCTTTTAATTTTGATGGTTTAGGCTCACATTTAACAAAAAAACAATTCTCAACAAATTAGAATATTTCATAAGATCAATAAAAAAATAAACAAACAACAAATAAAACCTTTAGTAAATTGGCCTTCTTGAGAGTATGTTCATTTACCGTATATGTAACCCTAGTTCCTCGAAGGAATGAAACGCTGCGTCGATAAGACACTATGGGAACGCCTCCAGCATGACAGCTCTAAATCGTGTGGAAAATCAGTCAAGAGTTGGCGAGCCTCTCAGCTCTGCTACGTTTCCAGGCGGAAATGACTGAAAGCAGCGTTTGTTGGAGACTGCTGCGCCCTGGAAGACTGGCAGGGTTAGCAGATCGATCTCCTGAGAGCAATGAGGAGAGATGGGCATTGTGTAATGCGGTGTACGCAACTCTTCCCTAGATAGGCCTGCCCTCTTAAGTCCTGTAGTGTCAGGACTACTGAAAACTTCTATTGAAACAACGGTCCTTAGACCAAATTTTCACCCAGGATTATGGGAACCAGTCCCTTTAAGACTGGTCTCTGTTAATAGTAGAGCTGCTAAATCGGTGCCCTGAAGCAAAGGACCGGCAGGGGACGACCGATCTAGCCGCTCTAGAGATCTCCAGAGGAGGTGGCGAGCCTCTCAGTTCCGCTACTTTTCCGGGCGGAAAGCGCTCGCTGTAGATCGCAGCACCCTGGAGCACTGGTAGGGTTAGCAGATCGATCTCCCTATGTGGGGCCTCCTGAAGCATGACCCGCAGGTCTTTCTTTGTTGGCTATTGCTACAAACACATCTCTGTTACTTATGACTGGTTTTGTGGTCTAGGGTCACATATAGGATAATATGTCATTACATTTCTATGTGGGAAGCATCATAAAAACTTGACTGGCAGGACTTAACTTAAAATCTGTGCTGATTGATTTTTTTAATATAAGTCATAGCCTTGAGTATGCCATAGCCTACGTGGATACATCGTGGAGAGACATCAGCAGGCAATTTAGAACATTCAAGATTAAGGTTCACAACCCAGCATGGCATATTCCATACAGCCTGTCATTGTGAGTAAAATTATACTTTTAGCAAAATTAATGTAATTATACTTTCAGAGTATAGTTAAAAAAAGCACTAGCACTGACGCCGGAGTTCAAGTAAAGGCAAAAATTTGAAGTGCGATCAGTGCATTTGGCTGTGAGTCAGCCCTGTGTTAAGATTCACTTTAACCGACAGTTCGTTTTGTCTTGTTTCCCTGCGGCAACCATAATTGGGGTCAGTGCCTTCTTTTTGCTCATTTTACAAGCTTTTTTTGTTCAATTGCCTTATTGTCTCTCAGGTTTATGGTTCACACCTGCCTGTCAAGAATACATTTTCTTGTGATTATTAATTAGCTGCATGTGTGCGCAGGCAGGTAATGAGATAGATTTTTTCAATGTTACATTCACCCGGGTAAACGGTGAGTCTCACACTGAGATATGACTATTCAAAAAAACATGCAATTACTGCTTAGAGCTGTCAGGGGAAGCTAAGCAATTCACTCTGTCTGAAACCTTAGTCCTCAAACATCCAACACTGATTTCTGTTTCATTTCTTAAAAAACATTTCCCATTGAGGAAACTCTAGTGGGAAGAGAGAGAGAGAGATAGAGAGAGAGAGAATTGTGTTAAGGATGGGAAAGATTGCTGGATCGCAGGGGGAGATGGTCTGTTTTTATGAGGGTCAGTCTAAGTCAACAAGTCTCTCCAGTTCAGACACACTATCATTGTAGCTGTTATGAGATTCTGTCTCCACGCTGCCCATTTCTGTGGCTAGACTGTGTAAGGATTGATCCCAGAGAGACATTGGGTCAAAGTAATGTCTTGTGAGGGATAGAATCTCTGTGTATGTGTGGTATTTCATTTATAAGCCATATCTTCTGGCGATATCATAGGTGAGTGTGTGCGTGGTCAGCTTATGTGAGAGTCTTATCTTATCACAAGACAGATTACAGTGTAAGAGTACATTAAGCTAGAGATCCCTCTTTGGGTCTGTCTAATCTCACAGTGTTTTAAAGAGCAATTTTAACAATCAGCTAACCCAACAACTGTTCAAATATTTGAAATCTTGATAGTCTCTCATTTTTACTTTCCATAACGTCATTGTGGACGTCCTAAATAATTGTCCTCCTTTCATTTTTACTGTCTTCTGGCATAGAACTTGTTGTTTTTGCAGGCAGTGAATCACTCGAACTGGCCTTAATGGAAATGAGCAAATGTTAAAGTTCCATTAGTTGCTTTATTTGTCAAAGTCAAAATACAGCAAATTACGAATACAGCCAAGTTTATACACGTACAGAATCATCCGAGTGAAGACCTTTCGACTTGCTTCCTCATTCACAAAGTTTGTTCACTGTATAAACAGCTCGTTTCAGTGCAGCAGAATTTACAGCTCAATTTACACCTGGATATTTGTGCCAGGCCTACACCGGCAGAAAGGCCGTATTACTTTGAGTTGAGATTCAAGCCATCACGATCTCATTACACTTCTGACAGTGATTCAAAGCCTTTTTATCCACATAGTGTACATTTAAAAGGTGGCAAAGGAAAAGAAAGAAAGAAATTGATGCTGAATTTTCACCTTAGACATAAGTGGTAAAAGCAGAGAAGCTATATTTCATATGGATGGACACTCCTCTTCTCTTCAGTAATGAGATGGTGTTGGAGGATTCACTGTCAGCCAAATAGACCCTTTACACACACACACACACACACTCACACACATAGTTCATGGTGCCCACTGCATACTAACGGCTTGGAAAGCTCTAGAGAGCCAAGCTATTCATCTTCACTGGCCCTCTCATTTTTCTCTGTCCTTCTCTCTTCCTATTCTTCCTTTCATCTGGTATTTCATCTGGTAACTCTTCTTGCTTCATTCAATGTCTTTTGTTCTCTCTGTGTAAAATTTACCCTTTCCTCCAGCAATTTGCTGTAATGTTGCCCATTTTACATACTGGTCTGTGAGTGTAAAAAACAACATTTTTCAATCGGGAGGCAGTAATTGCCCATGGACTACACATTAGTGACTGACCCCTGATCTCTGTTGACCCCTTGCCTGTGCTTCTTGCAGGTGGACATTTTTTAAAAATGTTTTGATACTTTGGTAAGACAAATACAAAAGTGTGTACTGTATCTACATAAGATGCAGTATTTTTAGATTGGCATTGTGAGCAAGACTGTATGGAATCATCAACCACCATTCTTTTTTAAATAATTAGCTGACAAGAGCTGACAAGTTAACAGCTCAGTTGTGATAGATTAATTGTTATCATTTACAGAGCTTCTGGAACATTTACACACACACAACACAGGTAGAAGCACTCTCTCCCACCACTAAATAATAAAAATATTTTTAATATTTAAAATATTATTTAATGTTTGTTTAAACAGATCTTTTCGGGTCCTAAATACCAGAATATTAATAGTTAGTTATTTTAATTTATTTTTGATTCTTCTGAAACAAAAAAAAGCTACTAAAATAGAGTAACAAAAAATATTGCATATTTTTCATACAGTATAGTGGAACATATTGTAGTAACTGACTTTTTATCGAATTATTAGTCAGAAAAAACCCTGCAAGTGTGGAGGTGGACTTTTAACTTATAGCTATAAATTGTGCTATACATTAAATGTAATTTTTACATTTAAATTAAATTGTGAAGTGTTTTGTGAAGAACATAGTATCTAAACCTTTATCTAAAGGTTCCCCACTATTGGAGGTTCCAGACACTCACCATTTCATTAGAGTGTCATTATTAAAAGGAAAAAGAAGGGAACAGAGGTGGGTTACATATACTTGAATATGATTTTTTTTTTTTTTTACATTTGTACTTTTAAAAGTATATTTAAATTTAGTTAGCTACTTTAATCAGAGTAATTACAAAAAGTGCAATATATTCTAAGTGCTCCTCATTCGCAAATTGATCACTCTTTTGATTTGATTCTTGTTGATTCTGACTTAATACAACAATTTGCAAACCAGTCTAAATTGATTTGGAAATCAGTTTGAATTATTTGTTCAGTGGTATGGTTATGTTCTGGACAAAAACTTTAAAGGTGCCATAGAATGAAAAACTGAATTTACTTTGGCATGGTTGAATAATAACAGTTCAGTACATGTACACAA
>JAUCMU010000524.1:0-12212 GCA_032275025.1 Enteromius treurensis | reverse complement strand
GCCTATCAAGCACAGGGTGCGCCCTGCCCCCTCAGTGTACGGGCTCACTCAACTAGAAGTGTAGCTTCGTCCTGGGCATTAGCACGCCGCGCCTCGCTGGCAGACATCTGTAGAGCTGCGGGTTGGGTGACCCCCAACACGTTCGCTAGGTTTTATAGCCTTCCTGTTGAACCAGTATCCTCCCGAGTTCTCACCTCAAACAGAGCTGAAGAGCCGGAGTAGGACCTGTTCGGTCGGCTTGGCAACGATATTCTCCAGAGTGTCCTTAATAGTAGAACTAATAGTAGAGTTCCTCCGTTCCCTTCGGCAGCCGGATGTTGCGGAGCATCTGTCACCAGGCCCTTGATGATTTGAATCCTTGAGAACAGCTAGCGGGCTGGGATCCGTGAGTATACTTCTTAAAAATTACTCATGTGTATTCATGGTTTTAAAAAAAAATCTTTAGCAGCAAAAGAGAAGAAATAGGAAGTCTACGCAGAGGCTTAGGAGTAAACTTTGAGGAGGTTGGGAACCTTACAGGGAAGATAGCGGCTTTAGTAGCTGCTCCAATCCTGAATGAATGGGAGGAGAAGTGATTTGGGTCGATTCCGGATTTAGAGAGGATGGATTTAAGGTGTTTTTGAAACCAGAACCTTGAAGCGGGTTGGTTCAATTCGTCTAGAAAGAGGGGATCTAGTGGGGAGGAGGCGAACAAGCTTCTAAACGCTAGATTGGTTCGCAGTGTTTGGTACGGCTGGGTGGGACATTGGAGTTTGAAAATGTTAACGGAGTGTCCTCTATTTAGCTGGTCTGTTTTACTGTGCTTAATGAAAAAGGACATGGTTTGGTGATCTATTATGGAGAGGTCCAAAATGGTAGGGTGGATGTTCGGATTGAAAGGGGAATTGGTTTTTAAATTCAGAGCATCTGAGAAAACCGAAGAACGCTAGAGTGAACATAGCATCTGGGGTGCGATCAACCTGCGGGGATCTTTAATTGTTGCGGAGAGAGGAAATACAGAGTGTTAAGATCTCCAGGGTGATGGGGAGCCTTTGTTCTGGGCGGCAGGGGTTTTGTCTTTGGATGCCTTTGATAACGAGATAAGTCTGGGAGTTAGTAATGGTAGGGGAGGTAGAGCCGTGAATCAATTTATGAAAAAATTGGATTCAGCTCAGATAGCCTTTGATGGAGTTGGCTTGGAAATACCTAGAGGAGTTGAGGTATGTAATGAAGGAGGTAATGATTAGGAGGGAGAAATCAGGGAATTGGAGGTTAAAGCTTAGGTGAAAAGTTTTGAAAGCTCTCCAAGCAGTGAGGTACGATTGGAGAGTCCTGGGGGCAACAGCTAGGAGCATGGAATCGATAGATTTTTCATACAGGGGTCTGAGAGGATGGTTCAAGGGTATATGAGCTGCCAATAGGGAGGAACTGGGGTTGGCTGGGGGTCAGCATCGGGAGCTAGCGTCCTAAATTTCTGAAACATAAAGCGAGAATCAGCGATGGTGTTATCTTTTCCTGGGATGTGTTTTGCTGTGAGGACAAATTGGTTTTGAACTGAGATCCAGACCCGGCGTCTGAGGAGGGGCATGATGGCGGGGGAGTGGGAGCTGTGTTTATTTATGCATTAGACGGTGGCCTCATTGTCGCAGTGTACAAAAATGCATGTGGAGGACCATTCGTGACCCCAAAGGGCTGCTGCGACTACGTTGGGGTAGAGTTTGGCTTAACAGTCTTTGTAAAAAAAAAAAAGAATGGCCGTTCCACTGGGAAAGAAAGACCCAGAGTTTTAGTTCATTTAGGCAGGGGCCTGGCAGGGTGAGGAAGTCCTCTAAAGCTGGTACAGAAGAGGCGAGGGTTAGTAAATGGGAAATGAAGGGTCTGCCTTGTGGGATGATGTGCATGGCAAAGTTAAGGTGCCCTAAAACTGAGAGGAGTTTTTGTTTAGAGCAGTGGAGATGGGTGGGGAGGTTACGGGCAAATAAGGTGATTCTGAAAGAATCTTCAAAAGTTTGGGAGTCGAGGATAATGCCCAAAAATTCGATACTTGTGCTGGGGCCCAATGTTTTTTCTTGGGCTATTGAGATCCCTAAACAAGTGAAAACATTAAGGACAGTGGACAAGTCGGATTCTGGCGGGGAGTGAGGTGGAGAAATGACGAGGAAATCGTCAAGGAGGTGGATGAGGTGTTGTATTTGATAGTTATTGTGAAGAATCCAGTATATGGCTTCGGAGAGCATGTCAAATATTTTAGGACTGCTTTTGAAACCAAAGGTGAGGCGGACAGCGAAACAGAAAAGGTTTCACCACTGGATGCCGAAAAGATGCCAAAAGTCAGGGTGGATGGGCATGACTTTAAAGGCAGATGTGATGTCGACTTTGGCCATCCGAGCTCCTTTTCCGACTTTTTTGATGAGTTCATAGCTTTGTCTAAGTTATGGTAAAGGAGGGAGAATTCCTTTAGAGGAATGAGACTGTTAATGCTGGGGGTGGGGGAATTGTGGGGGGAAGAGAGATAAATTATAAGTCTCTTTTTCACAGAGAACTTTCGAGTTGCAATGCCGATGGGGAAAGTGTTGAAGGGAGTTGCAGGGAAAGGGCCGATCATGAAAGTGGAGTCTAATTCTTTTTTGATTAGTGCATCCACTGCCTCGGGTTCGGCTGAGGCTGATAGGAGTTTAGGGCAAATATGAGACTGAGTGGGAATGACGGTTAAACCTGATAACAGAAAATGGGAGAAGTTAGGGTCAGGGTGAAATGAACGTTCAGAAACTAGGCATGATATATTGACAGGAGTCGATAAATACTTAAGTAATGGGGAAGCTGTCGTACTCAACCTGGCGATCTGCAGGGCTGGGTGAAAAGGGTGAAAGGGGAGTGAACAGATCGATTTCTTTACCTGCTAATATTTGTTGACGGATGTGAGAGGAGACCAGTGTGGGTTCTAATGATAAGGCGTTGGCGGGGGCTGGCATGGGTTTAGCAGTAGCGAGAGAAAAGGGGGGGCGGGAAGAGGGGGGAGGGTTGATAGCGGGGAGAGGTTCGGGTTGGAGAGAAGAAAGATTACAACTGGAGGAGGAGGGTTAAAAAGGATTGACCATGCGGGAGGGTGTTGAAGATCTGGAAAACAAAAAAGAGAGTAATTATGGTCTGATTTTCTGGGATACTGGTGGGAACGGGGTGGGGCGGCGGGCCAGGTGGCGAAATAGTCTGCAATGGCTTGTTGGAGTTGAGCTGGGGAGACCGGACCAGGTTGAGCGGAGGGGAGTGGCTGGCTTGCTTCGTTGGCGGCGTGGGAATGGCGGCGGCATGGAAGAGGTTGAGGAGCTGGGTCAGCATCAGGATCGCAGCCAAGACTGGCGGATGGAGTGGATCGGCTGGAGCAGTGAGGCAGGACTGAAGTTTCCGTGATGAGGTAGGTTGCAGACTTTTGTTGGCTTTTGCGGTGTGGTGTTGCATCTGGTGGTAAAGTGTCTGGAAGATGGCTATTCAATAGCTTGAGTAGTTCTTGCTTAGTGGCTTTCCTGATATAGTTTATTTTTGCTGCTGCGAGAGTTTGGCGTAGTGAACTGATAGTCCATTTACCGGTGGAAGATTTGGCAGAGGTGTAGGATGAAGCAGGGGAGGCGGGTTGGCGTCTGGTGGGTGGAGGTGATCAAGAACGGGCTCTTGGAGCAGGCGATTTGGCCTGTCTTGTAGGCCTGCAGCCTCGGCTGGGCCCCGCGGCCTCAGTTTGAGCTGTGGCTTGCTGAGCAGAAGGCTGAGCGGCTTGCTGAGCGGCGTGCTGAGCGTCTTGAGCTGGCTGAGGAGCGGGCTCCTCGCGGGCATAGTCCGAGGAATCAGAGGACATCTTAGCTTTGCAGTTAAAGCAAGTGCTTGTATCCATGAAGTGAGATGAAGGGAAATGAAAGCTGGGAGAATTCATAGTGAAGGGAAAGGCATTTGATTGGATGCGAATTAACGAGTATAATTAGGAAAACCGGCTTCCAGCCGTGGTCACGATCTTCTTGAAACCATGTTATTTGCAAAACATTTACTTAAGTCCTACTCCTTACCCAGAATATAACAATACATATAAATACAAATAGATCACTTACTTTACTCTTTACTATCGGAATGTGAAGAAACCTTCAACCAGCACAACAAAAAAATGTTTCTGAAGACAATCACCTATTGCACCTTTAAGTTTAATGATAAATTAATTTAGACATGACTTTTGATTAATAACATTTAGTTTAATTTAATTCCCTTCAAAGCTGAAAACCTGTAGGGCAAACACTGTGTACAAACTTTTACACTACATAATATGCTAAATATATTTTGTTGTTACTGACTTTGGATGTTACTGTTTTTGCTGGTGTTTTGACCCTGCCTGTTTTTTAATAAAGCCTGCAGACACACTTGGAGACACACTCTCTCCATCAGAGTATAATACCTAAATCTATAATCAACCAATCAGCACAAGTGCAACCTGTGTAACTGTGTAAAAAGATATGTATGTATATTCAGTAGTCAACATTTGAAGTGGATCAAAAAAGTTAATTAAAGATGTCCTAAGACAAGATTTTAGGTTTTAGGACAATTTTGATGTTAGGTGTCTCTTATTGACATTTTCATTTTTTTGTAGACTCCCATGAATGAGGCTTCTACACGGTCTCACTGCATCTTTACCATTCACCTGTGCAGCAAGGAGCTGGGCTCAGCCATGGTACGGCATTCAAAGCTGCACCTTGTGGATCTGGCTGGGTCTGAAAGAGTGGGAAAGACAGGTGTGGGTGGTCAGATCCTAACAGAAGCTAAATATATTAACCTCTCTCTGCACTACTTGGAGCAGGTCAGAAAATCTTATTTGTTACAAATTTTATTTTGCTTTATTCCCTTAAGGTGCACTGTGGAATTTTGCCTTCTAACCATATGATTAAAACATTGAATTGGAAGCTATGTTTTATGTTGTACTTTCAGCTCATTTAAGCTGATAAATGGGATGGTTTGACATTTATTCATTGTTGCTTTTGACTGCCATATCAGTACAGATCAGCACGTACTGTATCTGAAAAATATAATCTGACTCAATATATACCACCACTGTAGCCAGACTTTTCTCTGTTAATGAATATAATGGAAACACACAAGGACAAACAGTGTAAACATACAATTTCCTGCCAAGTCTGATCCAGCAGTTCAAAATATAAGCCATTATTTTAAGTTTATAGAGAGTTGGGTTAAGACGGGATTTACCCAAATCTAACGTGGCAGAGAGAGCTCAACAGGCTATAACTTAAGAAAACACATGCAAATAGAGAAAACACAAGCAAATTAAGAAAACATTTTCATCAAATTGACAACACACTTGCTGCAAATCCTCTCAACATGTGCAAATAAGAAATGCTGCAAATTGCATGGACCACAGTGGAAATGTTTCAAGGGGACCCTAAAAAGTGACAGGCCTGCTGGGATTTGCATTTGCTTTGTTTTTAACAGTTAATAAAGCCCTGCCAATTTATTTTTACTAACCTTAAAACCTTTATATTTCGTTGAGGATATTAAATTAAGTTAGACATCTTATATTATAACAGTTAATTGCGGAATTTGCCAGATTATTTAGGCTTATAATATATATCCAAAAGACAAAGGAATCATTCAGTCAGGGTGTTCAAATAAACAAAAAAACGAACCTTTCAGTTCACTTACAACTCCACTGATCCTAATAACTTTTTAAAAATTATATACATATAGATTTTTTCTTAAATTATATATATTTACCTTGTGAGAAATGGGCTGCCATTGAGCTTAATAAATATACATTTCTCAATTGTGTACATACATCATCATTTTCACAACATATAAAAGGATACAACTAATGCATAACAAACATTTATTTTATATGATAATTAATGCAAAATAACTTGTAAAAAGAAACATCCTCTGCTTATATACATTCAAAGATTTATGCAACAGATCTTACAAGATAAATATTTATAATACACACAGTGAAATGAAAACATTGATCTTTTAATTAATTCAAACTTACCAAAGGCTACATTGTTAAATTGTGCAGATATAGTTATGTTATCCAATAATAAAATGCACATGCAGATTTCGCTGAGCATCTCGTTTGAAAGTTATGTTTGCATAAACAGCAGTCAGTATAGTATACAAAAAGTAAACACATGATTGCATCGCCGAAGCTCACTGTCGCCATCTTGTGCACCAAACCCATAGCCACTGCAGAAAAATAAGCAAAACCATCACTCTCAAATAAGCAGGTCCGTCACTTTTTTGGGTCTCCTTGAAACATTTTCGTTGTGGTCTGTGCAATTTGCAGCGTTTCTTAATTTGCATGTGTTGTGAGGATTTGCAGCACATTATGTTGTCAATTTGATGAAAATTTTTTCTTTATTTGCTGGTGTTTTCTCTATTTGCATGTGTTTTCTTAAACTGCAGCACATTGTGCTCTCTCGGCCACCATACAAATCTCCATAGTGCACTTAAAATTATGATTTAAAATATAATTATTTTAATGTAAATAATTTTCAATATACTGTATACAGTTGTTTATATTGATATGAACAGAGTTTAAATCAAATTAATGAAGCTACAGTGGGCTCCATTTCCTTTTTGGTTTAGGTCATCATAGCCTTGTCGGAGAAGAATAGATCCCACATCCCTTACCGCAATTCCATGATGACATCTGTGCTTAGAGACAGTTTGGGCGGCAACTGTATGACCACCATGATTTCTACTGTGTGTGCAGAGAGGAGGAACACTGATGTACATCTCTTTTCTTTTCAACCTAAATAAAAAAAAATGGTTGTGCATTAAATACAATGTATTTGATTGAAATATTCACAGCACTCTTGCACATTACTCTCTTTTTTCAGGAGTCGATATCCACCTGCCGTTTTGCTCAGAGAGTGGCTTTGATTAAGAACGATGCTTTGCTCAATGAAGAACTGGATCCTTCTCTGGTAATTCAGACATTATAATCTGTAATCAGTTTTTGTTTAGTTTTTTTGCTTGGAAAAAAATTCTGTTTTCCCAAATTGAAATTTGGATAGAGAACCCTACGATTATCCCATTCGAGTCTCAGAAGGATTGTAGGTGGGGGGAGAGAATAAACAGCACTCTCTTCACCTTCAATACTCAAGAGGTGAGACCCTAGAGCAATTGGTTAGCTATGTTTTCGAAATGCTCTTAAGTTGTAAAGCAATATAGAAATCCTGACCAGGACGCATCTGGGAAAAATGGCACGTATGGTCACCCTACATTTAAACGTTTAGCTGCACAGAAATGACTGAACAGATTTTTGATATTTACTATTGTTCCTGAGAAAAACCTTTCCAAAATGAACTGTTTCTGTGCTTGTCAATTCATGCTAATTAGCTTAGAATATTAACTGGTTCCAAATCATTTTAATGACTCTTGAACTATCAGATGAACTTGGGTGACCATACATCACCCAGCACTCTCTTCACCTTCAATAACACGACTGAGGTGAGACCCTAGAGCAAGGCACTGAACCCCTAACTCCTCCCTGGGGCTCCGCCCCCACCCCACCCCAGCTCCGTGTGTGTGTTCACAGTGTGCGTTTGTTAACTAGTGTGTGTGCACAATGTAATGCATATGCAGGCTTTAATGTTTTTGACACAATTAGCCTTGTCTACATCCGGGGGAAAGTATGTGCAGTTTACACTTTAAAACCAGAAGCTGTTGTTTATGGGCCCTAACCTATAAAGAAGTTTTATTGGGAGCGTTGGTTATTCATTATTATTCGTTGGTAATTCAAATTATGTCTCGCACACTTAAATGCACTTTGAATGGAACTTATAAATTCACTTCGAACTGGAATCATGATGTCCACTTCGCAGTGCGCATACATTCGAATAGAACAAATGACAAGAGAAACATACGAAATGTGCAGAGCGGTGGAGTGCGAGGACCAGGGGCCTCATGAACAAAGACTTGCGTAGAATTAATACTAAAACATTACGTATGGACAAAGCTGGAAATGTGTGTATGCACAAAAAAATTCAAATGTATGAAACACTGCGTGGAATCCCACGTATATACTCTTTATACATCCGAATTAACGTGAAATTGAGCGCACATGCACAAACGCTAAACCCCTCTCTGCCTCCTCCCCCATGTAAATAAGATAATGACTCTACTTCGGGAAAAAACGAAAAAGCAATGGCAAAAGAAAGCAAGCAAGAAGAGAAACTTCACAGAATGTGAATTGGAGGTGCTCCTATCGGTGTAGACCGTAGAAAAACTGTGTTATTTGCAAGTTTTTCCTCCGGAATTAATAACTAACGAAAAAGAAAAAAAACATTTACACGAACATGCCCTTGCTCTTGATATACAATCACTTAAATGAACAGCGCTTTGTTTTAAATTAGAAAAAAGACCTTAACGAAGGGTGGATTAGAACAAGCGGCCTCAAAATGTTAATTATTTATTCTACCGCTAGACCACATGACTTGTACTTGCGTGTGTATATTTTATTGTTAATATTTTTATATGTGCACTTTTATTATAGTGAGTTTAATGTTAAAACATTTGTATATGCATGAATTAATTTAGTATGTAGGCTACATTGATTTTATTTTAGGCAAGTTGTGATGATTTGAAAAGGCATCAGCTTTCCTGGCGCTGGTCGTTGCTTTTAAAAAACAAAAACGTAACGTTATAGGTTATTTAACAAACAAAAATGTTCCAAACGTTTTTTTAAATTGACTTGATAGAAAAACTAAACAAAAAATAATAATTTTGCCATTACACACAAAACTAAACTATTTTAATCGCCGAAACGGTAGTTAGACTGGTCAGAGCGGCAATATTTCCATTAATGTGTTTACATATCTGAATATTTTGATTAAAATCGGCCTCCTATGTTTCTACAATTATGCTTGCTGCGATTATGAGCATACAGTAAATGCATTATTATAATCAAAGTATTGCGTTTACATGAGGTAAAGTTTAATCGCAATACTGCTAAGATCTCATAATAATCGCATTAAGAGGGTTTATGTAATTGCACTCACTGCTATTGCCATAGACTAAGGGTTGTATACATTTGCAAATGCTTTTATATGTTCTAAGTCACATAATTGGTATGACGATATTGTGTCAATTAACCCATTTGTTCAATTCTAAATTAATGGCAATGTTCTTAAGTGTTGGTGCAATACTTTGTAGTGTGCAATTTAAAACAATTGCCTCTAGGAGTCACCAACGGAAATAAAGCAAATACGCACAAGAAATAGACTTTCGCCAGACATGGAGTTGACGTGAACCAACGCATATTCTCACGTTCATTTCATTGTTAGTAAATCCCAACGTGAGCATGGGGCCCCAGGTCTTTTAAAAATGGCAAGTTTTAGGTCAGAAACATGTGTGACATAGGCAGTTTTACACACTAAAAAAAATAAGTAAAATGATTATTGTCACTAACATTAGCCCGGCTATTGCCGACAGAGTGTATATGTTTACTTTCATGTCAGGGCTTACCCTGATCAATGTGGTGCCCTAGGCAAGATTGTAGCTGGTGCCCCTTGTACTGCAACCAATTCCACCACCAATCACTGACAAAGAAACTATTTATGATTATGTAATTACTAGAATTTAACCAATTCAACCAGTGTTATGAAGCAGACTATACACAGGAGGTAAGTGTTCTTAAAATCCTTTATTAAAGGAGTAATTTGTCTATTAATTTTAAAAGGACCCACGTACCTCTGACTTAATTTCTTGCAGGGTAGTCGCAGATCTCTGGCTGATAGCCACACCCATTGCCCTGGTTCGTAAGACGGGCCTTGGCGACGGCGACAGTCAGTCTGTTCCTGGACCCTCTAAACTGCTCTCTGCAGGTGAACATGTGCACTGTCCCAGGGTTTCTTCACTCCGACGGAGCCAGTGGTCAATGGCTGGCAGGTTAGATGGCTCCCCGACCACTGGAACAGCGGTGGTTGATACCCTAGAACGACTTGAACGATACCCCAGTGGTTGGCTTCCATAAGGAGTTCAGGTCAAACTCAGCCCATATGAGATATTAGCTCTAGTCATGCTGGTTTTGATTGCAGTAGGCAAGGAGGAAGTGGGTAAGCTCCTGATTGAGTCTTTCTGGCTGCCCATTAGACTGGGGGTGATAACCAGAGGTTAAACTGATATTGACATTGAGTTGAGATTGTAATCCCTGGATGGCTAGAGCTAGGTGTGTCATGGATAAGATGGAGTAGATGTAAAAAAAGGTCCTGTGGTGCGTATAGTTTGTCACCGGGACAGGTAGAAGGTGGTGGTTCAGTGGTATGGGCCTCTATAATCTCAGTCTCAATATCCCAGCGCACAGGAGCTACGATGAGGGACGGTGGTAGGATGGGTGCAGTGGTTCCAGTTTGAGGGGTGGATTCGTGAAGACAGGACAGGGTGTCGGCCTTGCCGTTCTTTGATCTTTGAAGTTGAACCGGGTGAAAAATAATGACCAGCGATCTTGTTGAGCGTTCGGTCGTTTGGCTGCCCGTATGTACTCGAGGTTTCAACAGTTAAAACCAGGAAGGATTCTTTAGCTCCCTCTAGCCAATGCCTCCATTCATCTCTTTTTATAGCAATAGTGCGTTCAGTTTCGCGGGTGATTCATTTGTGATACTGAACCCTATACTGTTAGTGATCTACAGTATTAAATGCTGCTCCATTTGAAAACAACTGGGGAAGATTTATCGCTAATCAAAGAACCGGCTTTACTGGTGAGATGCGCATGAATATATTGTGTGATATATTGCTCAGCCCTACCGCAGCCATAAAACAAACAAATATCATCAGCAAAACTTTAACTGGTTTGCATGTCTTTACTGCAGAGCAATTACTAAATGCAATAAAATATATATGTCACTGCCATTTTAAGCTGGATGTGGTGAATATGCTGCCAGTGATCAAAATATTAAATATGAAGTCATTGAAAATTATGGTTCAGATAATGAATAAGAGCCAGATGCTGAATGTACTGTGGAAGTTTTAAAAGTTTTAAAAAGTAACGAAATATGCTTTATTTTATCCTTTTGTAATTGTTCCTAAAATATCGAGAGAGGTTTTTGCTATTGGAGCATTTAGAGATCCATCCGTGCTAGATATAAAGGTCCAGGTTGCTAAAGACCCAAATGTAAAAATGGTTGGCAAAACATTCATGCATTTAAGGATTAACGGACATTGTACAATTTATTTTTTTGAAACCTTCAGTGCTCATTCACTGAGATGTGGAACTTAGGTTAATTATGCAAATTAGATTCAAGGAATTTAAACAGTGAAGATAGCACAGAAATTAAGCAGGTTAATGTTTTAAAACAAAAATAACCTAGAAAAGAATTTTCTACAGTCACTTTCTTTTCATTTACAGTTCATTTTTTATTTTATTTTCACTGGTTTCATAAAGAACAGGACTGAACAGCCTGTCAGGCATCAGCTAGGTGAACCTGTCCCTCAGCTGGACTCTTAAAATTAGCTTAAAGACTATCAGGCTTAAATGAGCAAATCCTGAGCACTTTCTCATTGCATTTGTGGGCCGTGTGTGTGTGTGTGATTTGAAAAGCTTTTGCGGGCAGAAAAGTAAAGTGATTTGAAGTGATTATTTTCCACTTAATGCAGGTTAGACTGTTAACTGCTATGTGCAAAAAGAAAGTTAGCAGAAGTGATGACGACCACAGTAATTATTGTGAAGAGAGAAAAATGGTTCCCTTCAAAACAGTGAGAGAGGGATTCATTCTCATATTTTCTTTTCTATTGTTCCAATCTCTCAGTTTAGAGGGGTGTTTTAGTTGGGATAATGTAATAAATAACAGAATAATTTGCATTAAGAAAGTAACCTTACCTTAACCTTAATTCTCTCTGTGTTTGGAGGCACACAAGGCTTGGACATCACTTCTCCACTGGGGTCGATTTGCAGCTGCACGTCGTGCTGAGTTCCAAGTGTTCCATCCTGCACCGTTTCGCTCCAGTTCCACCATTCACTGCAACAAGTTGTTTTTGGGTGGTCTCTTTTTCTTCGTCCTTCAGGTGTCCACCCGAGGGCTACAGCACAGTCGCTTGTTGCGTCTTTCCTCTGGACTCTCTGCCTCTGACATCTCAAGAACTGTCTTGTTTGAAACGTGTTGTTCCCATCGGATCTTGAAAATCCTCCGTAGGCATTTGGTCTGGAAGATGTCAAGTTTCTCCTCTTCTCCCTTTGTCAGTTTCCAGGTCTCACA
>JAUCMU010000523.1:0-12212 GCA_032275025.1 Enteromius treurensis | reverse complement strand
CTCAAGAACATATCTAAATTGCGTCCTATGCTCTCAACCTCAAATGCAGAAATGTTAGTTCATGCGTTTATGACCTCAAGGTTAGATTATTGTAATGCTTTATTGGATGGTTGAATAACAAAATCTACTGCGGGTGGCAGATCTTTTTCCTATTTAGCACCCAAACTCTGGAACAATTTACCTAATACTGTTCAGGAGGCAGGCACACTCTGTCAGTTTAAATCTAGATTAGACACATTTCTTTACTCTGGCTTACACATACTGTAACACACCAATACACATTTATTAATCAGATCCGTTAAAGAATTGTTAGGCTGCATTAATTAGATAAGCCGGAACAGGGAACACTCCCCTTATCACACAATGTACTCTGTAAATCGTAAAAAGAATGGTATCTACGCTAATAATATAGAAATGGGTCTTGATGCCTAATAAAGCACACAGGTTTCTTTTGAAGATTATTCTCAATTTACAGACTAAATTGTCTATAATTTACTACATTTATTTACTATAATTTACACTACAGCTGAGCTTGCTGAGTGCTCTCAACTGCCTTGCTTACACAAAGTGTTGCCTCTAGACCATGCCCTGGAATTGTCCAAATGCTTTCCCTTACCAAAAATGAAAATATACTTTAAGTAGTACGTATACAATTATTAGTGCATTAGTGGTGTACTAACAATTGTACTACTTTGATACTCTTTGGAACTAATTTGGCCCAATTTCTTGTATATAGAAGTATACTTTTAAGTATACTTTAACAGTAAACTACAAAACTAGTTTACATCAAAATGTGTAGCTTTTAACTACAGTAAAAGTAAACTACCACACTGTAAACCCCACTGTTATCATTAATAAAGAAATTAATTTAATTTAACTTGACATTACTTAAAGTACAAAGTTTTGGCATCAAAACCTAAACAGGTGTGTTTAACTTACTCATTTGGCAGAAAAACATTTTAATTAATATTGTTTATTTAATTAATGAAGTTCTCTGAACTCAATATTTTAATTCATTTAAATGTTTCACCATGTCTCTGTTTAAAATGATTGGTCACGCTTGAAATTCTGCTTTGACAACCATGCTGATTGATATAAGTTATATGACACAAGGCGAGATTTTTATTTTTTTTTGTCCTGCTGAATTTTGCTGAAGCAGCAGCAGGACAGAGGCACTAGCAGAAACCATCTGACAGAAGACAAAAGTTAAATTATTAAGTATAGTAAGTTTAAACGCTCGTATACATTTTTCTTAATTTATTTACACTGTATTCTGATGTTACGTTTTTCGTTTCACTCCAGTAGCAGCACAAGTACGCTGGTGGTAAAGGAGGTGGGAAGAGAGTCGTCCTGTGATGTTACACAGGTAGGTTAATGGTAAAATATTCAAGTGTAAAATTCGCTTGGTTGCCGTTTTATTTTTGGAGTATTTTGTAGTTATAAACACGCCTGAGAACTTTCTGTAAGAACATTTTAATTCCTGCTTTCCCGCTTAATTTTTTTGGTTTCTTCCCTCAGCTGCACGTGCTGGCAGGTGATTGTGAAGCAGTCATAAATAAATGTAAATAAATGTTTAACACGCCTGTACATTTTGGTACATTCGGACAGAGCCCGCTTTTCTGATGAACTTGTTGAGTCTGTTGGTATCAGCTGATTAAAATCTGCTTAACATTTAAACATCTGAAGCATGGTTCTGCATACATTAAAAGCCCCAAGTCTCCTGAGAAGGTATACAGGCAACTCTGACTTTCTTTGTACACAACATCACAGTGTTCTTTGACCAGTCCAGTTTGTTGTCTATGTGAACACCCAAATATTTGTAGCTATCTACAAGGTCCACCTCACTGCCCCTGATGTTGATAGGGCTTAGGACAATCCTCTGCTTCCTTTACAACCAGCTCTCAGATTCAGTCCACACCACTCAACAAAACTTTTTATTACACTCCTTTAATCAGTTTCATGTCCTCTTCTGATACAGCCCACTACAGCAGAATCATCTGAGAACTTCTGCAGAGGGCAAGACTGTGAGTAGTGTCTGAAATCTGAGGTGTAGAACGTGAAAAGAAAGGGAGACAGAACTTTCCCTTCAGGGGCCCCTGTGCTGCTCGTGAGTAGTGTCTGAAGTGATATTCTGCAGCCTCACATATTGCAGGCGACCTGTTAGATAGTTTTTAATCCAGGTCACTCACTTGTCCAGTAGCTTGTGTTGCCACCAGGCAAAAACAACGCAACAAGGGAACTGTGTGCAAGCCCCGAAGGGTGGATTTATTAACCATAGGTGAAATAAAACAAGGAACCAAGGTGCGTGACGGTGCTTGGTGGCTGGGCTTCGGTGCAGCGGTGATCTTCCTCTTCCCAAAAGTGCAGGTGATCCGTGAAGCCAAGTGTGATCCAGGTGAGTGGTTTTAGCGAGGCCAAGCGGTCACGGGCTGAGTTCTGAGGAGAGAAGACAACAAGCATAAACGTCAGCGGTCTCTTGCTCTGGAGTCAGTGCTCAGTCTACCATTTCTCTCGATTTGCCCGCGGTGATTGAACCCAGGTGATCCAGATGATTGCCAGGGCGACGCTGATGACATACGGGGAATCCCGTCACAATATATTAATCGCCATTTATTTGTAGTCAACTGGGAAATTTGCAGTTTCTACATCAAATCAACGTGTTGTGAGATATATATATATATATATATATATATATATATATATATGCTGTCACGAATCAGCTGAGGAAACGTACGGATCCATATGCAAACAGTTTATTGAGACACACACAGAGCAAATACACAGGTGGGGTCGACAACGGAAAATGAGGGCATCGGAGACAGAGGCAAGAGAATAATCCAGGATGGGTAGCGTGGGTCGGCAACAGTATATCCAATACAAAGAAACACAGGGTACTCAGGGAAACACGGACAGCTAGACAAAGGGGAAAATACAAGTTACATCCACAGTGACGAGCGACCAGACATAAGACAATCAGGTGCTTAAATACAAGGCAAAATGGGTGGAGGAATAATGAAACACCATGACAACAAATGAGTGGGGTGGAGACATGAGTTCTTGGGGATAAGTCAGGACAGGAAAACAGAGGTAAACACACAGGAGTTCAGAGATCCAGCTGATCGTTACATGTACATATCACAGCAATATTTCTCTGCCTCAGAAATGTTTTCCCTTATGGCCAAGAAAAAATAAGGTAAATTAAATTAAATTAAATGTGTAAAATAAAATATTAAATTTATATATAAATATACAATATTTATATATTTGATAAAATGTATGTCTAAATATATTTAGAATACATTTTGCACTAAAATATTTTTTTGCATGTTTTTGAAAATTATATATATATACTGTATATATATATATATATATATACAAAAATTGCCAGTATTTTTTTTAATTACTACTTCAAAAAATATTTTCACATGTTTTACAATGTTTTTTTTACTAGTCGGTGTTAAAAATACAGCTGTCATTAAACATGCTATTCAAAAGCTATTACGAAAGTAGACAGAACTAGTGAATTACTTCTAGTGAAGCAGTCTATTTAAATGATCTTTTCAGAAAGGAGCTTGTCACTGCAAGAGCTTCATTTTACAACAGAATCAGAAAGATGCTTTCTGGAATCAATTTATCAATTCTACCAGCAGCATAACCAGGTCATACTAACCAAACAAACCCTGACCTCTTAGCACCGAGATGTAGAATCTGAAGATGAAGAAGGAGCTTCTGATGTGTGTGTGCAACGCTTTGACAAATAATGGTGACATGATGTTCTCTTTTTAAAAGGACATACTTGTGATTTTGTTTTGTTATTAGAAAACATGAGTACATTAGAAAATGATTGGCGATTTGTTTGTATAAAATATGCTCTCATCAATCCTAAGTTTCTCCATCCAGCTGAGCTCATACAGCTTTCACCTCTAAGTCCAGAAACCCAGGAGTCATAGACATTCACCAAACTGCCCATCATCTCAGATAAATCAAGGCCTCGCTTGGCTCCTTCTCCTCCGTATTTTTGTTTGGCCTTCAGTTACTTCATGACTCAATGATTCTAGCTGCAAAGTTTGAGCACAATACTCATATATAAAAAAACAACATAGTCTCACTCCAACTCAACACATTTTGACCCTTGGTCAAGACCCTTTTGCGTCACTTTTTGAAGCTCAAGGTCACTTTTTCAACGTGAGGGGTCCTCCATTGTTTTCAGGTGTTTGGCTTAATGTAATGGTTTGCATGCATATATACATTTATTATATAATTTTTTGGTTTTATTGGAGCACCAAACCCCACTCCTACCCTAAACCTACCCACCTCTAAACAATATAAACACACACACAGGTGAATGCAGTAACTGTCCAGGTATTTATTGCACAAACTAATCATAAACAAGCAATATAAATACATTACAAACAAGTCGTGTCACATTCCAACTCTTCTGAAGCCATACAAAGTCTTTCTGTGAAGAAGAGAGTAAAACACAAGGTTTTAATGACTAAAAATGATTCCCTAGTCGATCATGAGATACACAAGAGCCAATAGAATTTCACAACCAACGTTGACGTAAGGATTCTTGAAGCTGCATTTTTTTAAAATCGCGCACAGAATGCAGCAGCGCACAGGAAGTACATTGAAGACGGAGACAACGACCGCATCTATTCCTCTCACAAATCAGTCATTTTGCCTGAAAAGACTTGTAATATTAATATATTTCAAATAAATTATGACGGTGGTTGTATCTGCCCGCTATATCTTGTGTTTTAGTCACAGATGATAGGTTTAGAAGCTGGGTTTGGGTTACGTGCTCATAAATGTGTAAATAATTTCATTTAAATAAAACTGTTTACATTGAAAAATCTCACCCCCACATATATACAATAATGCCAATGTTTTTACACAATATATCTTTTAATTATGACGATAAAATTATCGTGTCGGCGTATTTCCGCTAAGGGTTTCATATTTAAAACAACAGAGGACCCTTTACATCGAAAAGTGACTTAAAAGGGGTACCTTGAGCTTCAAAAAGCGACGCGAAAGGGTCTTGACCAAGCATGGACTAGAATGGCTTTTTATCAAGCCATTCTAGTACATGTTGCTTTAAATGACCCCGCCCCTCTCTTCCATGGAATGATGAGCAGACCATAGATATGTGTAGATGCCTTATTTGACAGCTCCAGATACATCGACGCGTCAGCCATCTCAGAATGGACAACTTGACATCATTCCCCTTAATATTCAATTAATATTATTCACAAGATATATTTACAAGATAAGATATACAACCTTGCTGTTGTAGACACAAAGTTAATGAGCTCAAACGTTCATAGATCGCTTCAAAAATGGTGTATGGCTTAGGGTGTATGAGGCATCTGGGTTTATATGGAGCAGACTTTAAACCTCTGCCATGAGGTAACTAACATATACTCGCTTGTTCTGTAAAGGAAGCTGGAGCACAAAAGATTCACACGAACATAGACACATTTATATAGATCGGAAATCGGGGATGCTGGATATCATTAAAAGGATGATAAATATAATGAATCACACTGAGCTCAGTTTTTCTGTTCTGTTCTGAAGCCAGTCGCTCCATTATCAGTCTGGCTCCGTCCCAAAGCCGCTGTAATCGTTCTGTCGATGCACAAACCTCCTCATTCCTGACCTTCAGAGGAGAACTGAACTCAGCAGCTGCTATCAGAACATCATAATCACCAGCAGACTCTAATAGAAACAAAACAGCTTTCCATTCACACCATCACTGCCCAAGAGTTTGCATTTTTATAGCCATTTTTAAAGTGACAATAATTTACCTCAGATCTAGTAAATAAACTAAACTTGAAAGTTTTTAACTGCGAACTCACAAGTGTATTAAACATTAGCATATTGCCCGGCAACTTGGTGTTTTCAGGTTGGTCTGAACCAAAATGCAAATTCATTCTTCACCACTAACTTTTTTGGACATTAAAAGCTCACAAACACTGCTTTAAATAATTTTGATCAATCACTAAATAATTAGTGTTACACAAAGGAGGGGTTTGGAAAACTGAATCGTTGAACAAATTGCATATTATAAGAAAATGCAAGTATAACCTGTTGTTTGGGACTCCCAAAACCAAAATATGAACCTTTCATAAAGCATAGGAGCACTCTAATAAGTAACATGTTTTTCCATTATTTCAGCTCATTAGATTAAGTTAACCAATTACAGCTTCACTTTTTAAGATTTAACCTGATTTAAAGTTAAATTTGTGATAGTTTAAGTTGAAATTATCTCAACCAATTTGATTATACTTAAAAATGTAAGGCAATCATTGGAGGATTATTTGTGTGTGTGTGTGTGTGTGTGTCTATTGACTTGTCAATAATGATTTTATTAAAATAAAATAAACAATATTAACAGGTAACAAAAGGCAGACACAAGTATGAAAATAACTATATAAAATATGTGACAGTGGGAAAAACTAAACAAAAGGAGGTTTTATATGAATGACTCATTTTCCCGGAAATGTCTGATTATGAATCTACACAGAACCCTGTTTGCAGTTTCTGGACTAAAGTTTGACTAAAGGAGTCGAGACATTTACAGTCTATCCTCTGGAACTCTTTTAAAGGACGGATATGGACACATACCTGTGGTTATAATAAAGTTCTTGTGCTGTAATTGGAAGTAAGGCATTTCATTATTTCATTATATTGTCTGGAGCAAACAAAATGACTTGGTTTTATTGAAGGGGCACTGGTTTACCCCCCGTCACTGTTCCTCCAAGTGCTATCGCAGCCAAGTGGAGCAGAAAGAAACAATTGTGCACTTTTATTGAACTGTAATGGACTGATTCATCGTACAGCTTCAGGAGTCAGCCTTCTCTGGACTACCTTCACAGTGGAAAGGTGCCAAAGCTCTGTCCCGCTCCGCATAAAAATAAATGAGAAGCGCTGGAGCCAGGGAAGAAAAGCCAAAGGATATTGTTCCATTCCAGCTCCAGGCCTCTAGAAGGCCATTTAAATAACTGGATGTGACAAAGAAGAGTTCTTCTAGAGGAGACGGATACAGCCACACGCTGCAGTAGCTGAACACTCACTAGAAAAAATTACAATTTGAGTTGAAAGTTGGTTTAGACCATTCAAGTGGAACAAATTGGGATTTAGTGCAAGGACTTGCTGGACGCCGAGGAAAGATGTAATCAATCTGAAACATGTGATCCATAAAAGACCTAAAGTCTCTGAGCTTAATAATTCAGTTAATGTTTTGTGCTTTTTGTGAGAAGGGCAGACTTTGTGGTTAAAATTCATAATTTACTCTTAAAAACCAGACATAGAGGAGAGCTAGTTGTCACAAGGTTTATACAGTAATCAAGGGTGCTGCAATCATGATGTGAGACCACCCCCCCTCAATCAATTCAGTTTTTTTTTTAAAATACATGAATATGCTTTAACCACCAATGGTGTAGTAAAATTAAACTTCTGTATATCTGCAAGTAGTCTGCAATAAAACTGATGAGTGAAAGTAGTGAAGTTTGACAAAGTTATCCCAAATTGATCGAGACACAAAGAGTATTTTAATGGAGTAAAGAAAAGTTAAGAAACATAAGAAAATTTAGTAAACACATAACTATATATCTAACTATATAACTCACTTGAGAACCTGATCACCTTTGAACCTGATCATCATTTTGCATGCCAAGGCACTCCCCCATACATGTGAGGGATAATGTACAGGCAGCCAGTAGTTATCGCAGAAATAAGCCACGACAGTGTGATCAGGACCCGACGCGAATTTGAAATATTTTTTTGGCATATTTGTTTTAAATGAACCTTTTGCATCCTTCCGCGAAACAATATAGTACCACGTGACTAACATTCAAATGTAAGACAATTTATAACATCTACATATGAATATATAACAACGGATATGTTTTAGTTATTTATTGCACCTTATGTTGTCCAGTGTTCGTCACAAGATGGACAGACAAGATGTACCGGCTATGCCTTATTACTTTGGAGCGGTTATTATTCAAAGAGAACTAACCTGCAAATGTCTCAACTGACCAATCAGAATCAAGCATTCCAGAGAGCCGTGTAATAAATGAAAATATAGGATGGGGGCATGCAACCACTTCGGAGCACAATCGCTTTGAGGGCTGCTTTTAAAAGAAGAAAAGAAAGAATAAGTCTACCTTACTGCGGGACAAATAGGTGCCGTGTCCTTCCCAGGGTGGACCCAGGATCTCCCAAGGAGGATAAGATGTTGATTGTGTCCGCCCAGGTTCAGGGACATCCTCTTCACGTCGGTACACTGGGACAGGGTTGCCTCTGTCCTGCATGCAGAGATTGTGGTTCTCCTGGTAAAGGATGCTATAGATCCTGTCCCTTCAGCCTAGATTAATTCAGGATTCTACGGTCCCTATTTCATTGTACCCAAGAAGAATGGTGGATTACGGCCAAGCCTGGAATTGCTAGCATTAAATCAGTCCCTTCACAGGCTACAATTCAAGATGTTGACACAGAAACGCATTATTTCCTGCGTTTGTCACCAGGACTGGTTTGAAGCCATTGACCTTTAGGTGGAACACACCTGTAGTTTCAGAAACTCTAAGCAGCTCTTTGCCTGCTTTGGAGGACAGCAGACAGAAGGGGAATGTTGTCTCCAAACAGAGGTTGGCTCATTTGGTGGGGGATGCCATCACCTTGGCATACCAGTTCCAAAATGAGCTGAGCCCCCAGGGAGCTAGAGCTCATTCCACTTTGAGTGTTGACTCCTCTTGGGGCCTGGTGCATGGCCTGGTGCCTCTCTTGCAGACATTTGCAGAGCTGTGGGCTGGGTGACACCAAACGCTTTTACAAGAATGTACAATCTTCGTGTTCAACTCATGTTCTACCGTGCAGCATCAGGTAATTGCAGGAGATTGGTGTGGTGTCAGCTTGCAGCACCATTTCCTATGCATCTGTGCACCTTTTTCCCAGTTGGTCCCCTTGTGAACACTGGGTCCTCCATTGGTTTCCGACAGTGGGCACCCCTGGTGGGCCCGCTATTCTGGCTTATAGGGCATTGGGATGGTTACGTATTGAGTTTACTTTGTTCTGATATGCTTTCCTGTCAGCATTGTACTTCAGTTATGTGACACAGTTCAGTTTTGTAGCATTTTCCATAGGGTCTCCATGATGTCAGTTGACATAATATCGTGGCAACTGACTGAAAGGGAATGTTGAGGTTACTTGTGTACCCCTCGGTCCCTAAGGGAATCTTTCGTTAAACGGCGGGTTGCGTCTCAGCTCCTCAGCACAAACCTGAATGAGTGGTTGCATGGTGCCATCTTATATACCCATATGTCTGGGGGAAGTGGCTCACCATGCAAAATCCACTCACCGATTTCCGTTGCCCATTTCTTCTTAAACTCCACCGCGACTCTTTAATGTTTTGATAGTTGCTGGAATCAGATAAAGCTGTCATGGTGTTGCTCCAGGATCAGCAGCTGAGCTTCAGCACACTCAGCTCAGTTTCACCAGCATTAACTACTTCTCCAGGCCAAGAAGAAGAAGGTTATGATATTGGCCACCTTCATAGACTCCTGCAGATAATTCAATATAGCAATATTCCAGTAGTCTCTCTCCAGGAAATCTGATAGGCTTCATCCATGCTATATTTTGTCTTGAGGAATGCAGGAGGCATCTCACTTCCTTGTGTGAAATAAGTTAGCACTGGAGCTGGTTATTATTAAATGTTTACCTGCGTTTCAGAATTATTGCATATTCTTGTATGTTTGGAAAATAAACGTTTAATTTGCTTTGATAAACTGGATACAGAACACAAAGTAAAATGCTCACAAAAAAATCTCGTTAATATCTCCACTGCCTTTCCTAAGTCATTCAATGAAGATTACTTCAAGTTAATTTTCTAATATTTAGTCTATTCAGGTTTTGTCAGAAAACAAGGAAGTTTCTTCACAGTAAATGTACTTCCTCTCAGTCTGAATCACAGGTGTTGGTGTTTTAGTGTCTGTAGTGTATTAGACATACAAACACTGACCTCTAGTGAACAAGAGGAGTTAGTGACAATTTTTCCAATGTTTATATTTGATATCATGAATTGGATTTCTACTAGTAACAATGGGCATTTATTATATGAGCAATTATTAATAATGTTAATCTCAAAAATTAAATTTTCACTACGTAAAATTGTTATATATTTTATTGTATTTTTAGGTCTTAGAATAGGTCTTACAGGACTGAATAGTACATTGTTGAAAATTGCCAAGCACCAACAGGCGAGTCAGCAAGAAACATTTAAACGTTTCAGAACAATGAAAGATGTCTTTTTATTCAGTCAATATAGCAGGTTGAACATGAAGACTTTTCTATAGCTGGTATTCTAGTGGGAAAAGGCTATATAATATTACATTATCATGTTTATTAAAGAAACGAATTTAAGTAAAATATTTTACAACGTCTATTTATTTGTATTTATTAATTATTTAATTATTATATTATGTCAATCCCATAAGCACGTATTCTGTTGCAGCCTCCAGTCCAGTTGGGGGTGGTAAAGCTTTACAAGCTGGTTTGCTCTCTCTCTCTACAGCTTTGGACAAAATGAAAGAGAAAGTAACTAGCTTGTATGACGGTTCTGGAAACTAGAAAGATTGTCCCAAAGACGATATGAAACATTATGTTTTGGACTTTTGTTAGCCTTGTCTTAGCACTTTTATGCTTAGGTATTTATAAATATTACTGTAGAGTCACTGAATGATGTTTATTTCATTTACTCATGTAATGTAATATTATGCAAAAGGTGTGTTTTGTATATAGATCGGAAGTATTTAGTACATTAGCCTGATGCATAATAGCTCTGTCACACATCTGAATTAATAATTGAGTTTATCCTGCTGTTATTCATTTTATTTACTGATTTATTTGTTTTAAACAGGTGCAAATGGCTCACAGTCTCTTGATGATCTTCAGTGGCTTTCTTGTACATTTGTGGATGAAGAAGTTTATACAAATAATGAAAGCCACATAGAAACCAAGTATATCAACAGAGATGCTGTGCTTCAGTTTGGAAATGTCGGTGACAAGCCTTTACACTCTATCATTACCTTCCTCGTCACGGGTGAGTCAAAGTGATTTTATAACCTTAATATATCTTTTAATACTTTGTGTTCATTTGTTGAATTATAATGCAGCCTCTAAAGTGGATATGAGGCGTCATTTGAAGGGAAACGAGGATAAACTACAGTGTGAGATCCGCAGATACAGCATTGGAAAGATCGTAACACGTTGGCCGCAAGATCATGATGTCTGGTTCACCTGTACAATACACTCAGAAGGCCTGTTCGTAATCACCACCTTCCTCAAACACACAATTGCATCTTCTGCTGAAGGACGGGTGGACTTCCTGCAGTGGATAGCCATCAATGATAAGGATCTCCTGACAACATCAGGTAACAACCAAGCTGCCTACAAAAATTAAACAATGCAAATATTTAAAATATTATGAATTTAGATTATGACATCTGCTGTGTTTACTGAGCTTTGATGTCTGATGGTCTGGGGAAAAAATTATACAAAAATAACATTAGATAGGCCTATGACAGTTGTTACTGTGTTTTAATAGATATTTTGGAATGAATGTAATAATGCTTAGAAATGTTGTTTTTTTCTGTTTTCATTTTAATAAATGGTTAATAAACATTAATTATTGTAAAAATTCAAAACATTGATATTTACTTGATAGTTTTAATAATGTTGGTAACACTTTATTTTATGGTTACACCTATAAGTTGCTTATTAGTCTGCTTATTATATTAGCCATGTATTAGTGATAATAAGCCATATTAATGCCTTATTCTACACCTATAATTCTAAGCCAGGGTTTTTCCTGGCTCAAACTGAGGCAGAGGTGCTACCATCCTGACCAGGCGCCAGCACAGGCATACAATATGCATTCAACTGCCTCACTTTAAAGGCAGAATATTTTTTAGTTAAGCGTTCTAAATAGGAATGGACCCATGCTGTATCGGCTCTGATACCGTCTAAGGGTGCTTTCACACCTGCCTCATTTAGTTCCGTTGAATCGCACTAGAGTTCGTTTTCCTACTTGGTGTGGTTCGTTTGGTAAGGTGTGAATGTAACAATCGCACTCGAGTGCGCACCAAAAGCGGACCAAAAAAGCGTACCGAGACCTCCTTGAAGAGGTGGTCTCGGTACGCTTTCAAACG
>JAUCMU010000522.1:0-12213 GCA_032275025.1 Enteromius treurensis | reverse complement strand
AACTGACCAAAGAGCTAAGTGAACAAAGAAATTAAACGTAAGGTTATTCCCCAAAGTGGATTAATTAATTTAAATATGAATTTCCCTTTAAAATCTTACAATGGTGCTGGGTCGTTGCCCTCCTACCGCCTCCTCCACATCTCCTGATGTACTGGCCTGTCACCTGGTAGTGCCTCCATGCTCTGGACAATACACTGACCTTCTTGCCACAACTTACATTGATGTGCTATCCTAGATGAGCTGAACTACCTGAGCCACTTGTGTTGGTTGTAGACTCCGTCTCATGCTACCACTAGAGTAAAAGCACCGCCAGCATTTAAAAGTGACCGAAACATCAGCCAGAAAGCATAGGAACTGAGAAGTGGTCTGTGGTCACCACCTGCAGGATCACTCCTTGATTGGGGGTGTCTTGCTAATTGCCTTTAATTTCCATCTGTTGTCTATTCCATTTGCACAACAGCATGTGAAATTGATTGTCAATCATTGTTGCTTCCTAAGCGGGCAGTTTGATTTCACAAAAATCACAGTTATTTAAGTGTTCCCTTTATTTTTTTTAATGTGTATCTCTATTTTGAAAAAAAAAAAACGTTGAATGACTTATAGTTTAATATCTGTGTTTAGAGAGGTTTTGTTTCATTCATATTGCTTGAAATGCTAATTCCCACCAATTCTTAGTCAAATGTATCATATTCATGTTATAGAATCATGTCCAAAGTTAAATTCTGCAAGAGTGGGAAAATTCGAACCACGTGACTGATAAGATAAGAGGAGCAATATTGTCACACCCTGAGCTAGAATGATATTTATTGGTTAAAACAAGATTTTGGGATTTGTCCAAAGATGAGTTTAGCCTCAGCTCGCAACTAGCTTTTAGTCATGATTTTCATCACGGCAACGCAAGAACAAACCTCCAGATTCAGGCTGAACTGGTGAAATTTATTTAAATTTTAACATCATTGATGAACTCAGTGCGAGAGTTACAGTGATCTTTTGATTGATGGTTGTTCACTAGGATATTTGAATATTAGCCTGACAAAAATCTTTGGCCAAATCAGTTAAAGAGACTGTCGGCTTGCAGCAATAAAATGTAAGTATCCTGTCTACCTAAATGGGGAAATACTGAAATCTGATTGACAAACTCACAGTTCAAATTGGCATTACATCTGCCTCATCAGTTGTGCTTCTGGAGCTTATTAGAAAGAAGAAAAAAAGTGGATTATGTTAGATTGTTTTCAGCAATGGTCCGATGCAAGTCCCAGGTTCTAATGGCAGTAGCAGTGATGCAGTGGTGATTGACTCTTGTTTAGACGGCTGAAATGGATTTTAACATATTGCACATTGTCTTTCTATCATTTATAGCAGAGGTGGAGAACACTGATCCCGGAGGACTTGCAAAGTTTTGCTCCAAACCTACTCAAAAACAACTGAAACAGCTAATCAAGTTTCTCAAGAGGCAGTTAAGTAATTTTTTTTCAGGTTTTTTTTTTTTTAGAGTTGGAGCTAAACTCTACAGGTGGCCCTCCAGAATCAACACACCTAATTAATTTTATGAGAGTGACATTTAATCTAATGTATAATGAAAAGCATTCTATTTACTTGACTTTGATCACTGAAATAGTAGGACACACTCCAAAGTGCATGGACACTGCACTAATACCTGAAATTAATTTAAAATCCAATAATTTTAAATCCAAGTTTATTAATCTAAAAACTGCTGTTTTTAGATGTTTGTTTATTTGTTTTAAAAATGCTATTTAAAAACACAGAAAATCCCATGCACAAAAACAAAAATACATTTCAATCCAAATCAGGTTTATTCAAAGTATTATTTCAGGCACATGAAAGAAATTCTGTATTAGTTTAATTCTTACTGGTTTAATATATTTTTTTGTCCATTTACAGTCATGAAATTCCCAACATCAAAATATTTAGTTTACTATTTTAAATAACACTTTTTCAATAGCGACAAAAATATATTTCTGATGTCATTCATCTTTAATGCACCAGGGTTTTTTAGCTCTTTTTTAAACCCATTGTGATCGCTGCAGAGTGATAGAAATCCAAAGATCTGCGTCTTCTGCGTCTGAGTCCAGGGATGCATGACTATAGATATATAGAGATATTTAAGTTACACAATTTATACAGTGCAGTCTTTGTGTTGTCTTACACATCATAATATTTATTCAGTACTTTAATACTGTTACTGTTAGAACAATGTCAGAATTTGCTCTGGTTATTGAATATATTACCTGTGCACATCTGCCATTCTGCACGAGGCAGAGGTGAACCTGACAGTGCAAAAAGATTTGATCAGAGGCTCCTGTGAATGTGAACATCCTGAAGGAGAAACGACTTGTTGTGTCAATACCATTCTGTAGAACCTCCACTGTACCATCCTCAGGGTTGGGGCATCTAGGCAGAGGGAAGGTAAATAAATTGTTTAATAAATTGTATTATCTCAGTATGCTAGTGCACAATTAGTCAAAAAAAGCAAAATAGCAAGAAAAATCACAAAACATTTTTCCAACATCTATGCGTTTGAAGCAACCTTACAGGATTGTGAACTGTTTACTTGTTAGAGGATTACATTCATCAAAAACAGTACTATTTTGTTACAGAATGCAGTTTGTGGGTTGCCTTTGCAGATTAAGATACCATAATAGCACATATTGAATATGTTGTTAGATGTCAAGTGAACATTGTCACACCACATTGTCAAGTTTTTACGCAATATTCCATTTTTGAGTTGTAAACAAGTGTAGCCAGTTACTGTAACTATAGAAAAATTCAAGCCAGTTACTTACTCTCTAATAATCAGATTCCAGCGAATTTGATATTCAGTCACATTAACTGGTGTGGCCCAGCAGTTGTCCAGAACTGTTGCGATCTGACTTCTATCCACTCCTTTCACCTCAACTTCCACATATATCTGCTTGTTCACCTGTACTTCCACATCTCCCTCATATGGGCTGGTAAACTGTGCATCATGGTAAGGAATCATTCGAATCTGGTATGTGCCCTGGCCAGGAAGGTTTATGCTTAACACACTGTAGTATAAGAAAAAGAACAGCAATCATGACATAAATTTAGCACCAAATAGTTCCCTGTTTTATTCCTTTAAACAGTGTGCACAGTTTAAGGGGGTAAAGAATTGGTTGGTTAGCATCATCTCATTAGGCCATACTGGTGGATGCAGTAGCATAGCATATACCAGGAAACTGCTATCTGTGTAAGTGTAACTGTCATGGGGTACTACTACAGTCATGGTACTACAGTCCTTGCTTAAAGACCAGATTTTAGAAGTCAAAACTAGTGCAAGGAGCCAATAACAAGCAATATGCAATACAGGTGGAAAAAATATGGAAGATGGGTGCAAGACTAAAAGGTAAGAATGTGTGTTTCATTTTGGTGTTTTGTAGTCAAACTGTTCAACACATCAACATGATTTTAGTTTAAAAAATAACATTATTTTCCCTCATACTGTACAAGCTGCAGCCCTTCTTTTTAAACTCTCTCTGCTAGTCCAGTCTTCTCTAATCAACTGGTGCAGCCTGATGTGAGTGGTTAACTACTTGTAATGCCCCCGAGACAACATCACTTACCCTACTGTTCCTTGAGGTTGGTCAAAGCAGCCAGCAGGCAGGCATTTGCCATGCTGAGGTACTCTTAAATGCATTTTTATTCAAACAGGTTACATGATGATATAGCTAATGCTACTTTTCCATATACCGTGGAAACTTTTAAGAATGACGTCATGTGAGTTGACTGTGATCCAGTACAAAATTCCATTGATATCAATTCCATAAAAAAAGCTGGCCAAAGTCCACATATTGAGGATATATTGTACTGTGTAAACAGTTTACTAGTTTACTAGAAGGTTATTGTAGTTTCTGTTTCTGAGTTGGAAACTCAGGGTATTCCACTGAAAAAGGTAAACTCATTTTTCAGGCATGTGTTCTGTTGGTTACTCCCTTTTAAGATAAAGCATAATAAATTATTAGATTACTTACACAATTTTTGGATGAGGAATTTCCAGTCATTATCAATCTAACAATGAAAATAAAATAATTGAAGGCAGGAATCATGTGCAGGCAAACTTTATTTACATAGTAACAATAACCAAATCAAATAAACCATACAAGAAAACCAGGGAGCATAATTTAAAACAATCAAATAAACATCCAACGAAAAAAAAAAAAATTAAGTAATATATAATTAACAAACAAAACACAGCAGACCTATGACGGGTCTACATGACGGGTCAACTAGTCTACATACCAAACCAGGCCACAAAAACCAGAAGAGCATGACATAACACTTCAATTAATGAGTGGCTTCCAAATACTCCACAAAACAAAAAAACAAAAAGTCCAGGAGGGTGGCGGAGTGGAGATGGCAGAGCTGGAGACCAAGGTAGAGCTTGCAGATTCCAGGGCAGAGTTGTTAACCAGGGCGGAAACAGCAGAGCCAGAATCCAGGGCAGAGTCGTTAATCAGGCCAGAGGCAGTGGAACTGGACACTAGGGCAGAGCCGAATACAAGAGTGGAGTTGTTGACCAGTGAGGAGGCAGTGGAACTGGACATTATGGCCAAGCCGGAGACAAGAGTGGAGTTGTTAACCAAGGTGGAACTGGCAGAGCCAGAGTCCAGGGTAGAGTTGTTAACTACGGAGGAGTCATCCGAGCCTGAGCCTAGCGTATGGTTCTTAACCAGGGGGGAGACAGTGGAACCGGATACTAGGGAAGAGCTGGAGACAAGAGCAGAGTTGTTAACTAGGGTGGAGTTATTAACCAGGGTGGAGTCAACAGAGCGAGAGTCCAGGGCAGAGTTGTTAACCAGGAGAAAGGCAGTGGAACTGGACACTAGGGCAGAGCCGGAGACAAAAGCAGAGTTGTTAACCAGGTTGGAGCCAGCAGAGCCAAAGTTTAGGGTAGAGATATTAATCATGGTGGAGCCAGCTGAGCCAAGAGCGGATATGTTAACCAGCGCAGAAGCAGTGAAACTAGACACTAGGGCAGAGCCGGAGACAAGAGTGGAGTTGTTAACTAGGGTGGATCTGGCAGAGCCAGTGTCCAGGGTATTGTTTTTAACGACAGTGGAGCCTGAGTCTAGCGTATAGTTGTTAACCAGGGGGGAGACAGTGGAACCAGATACTAGGGCAAAGCCGGAGACGAGAGTGGAGTTGTTAACCAGGGTGTAGCCGGCAGAGCCAGTGTCCAGGGTATTGCTTTTAACGACAGTGGAGCCGGCAGAGCTAGAGACATGAGTAAAGTTTTTAACCAGGGCAAAAGCAGTGGACCTGGAAACTTGGGCAGAGCCGGAGATAAGAGTGGAGTTGTTCATCAGGGTGGATCTGGCAGAACCAGAGTCCAGAGTGGAGTTGTTAACTGGGGTGGAGCCAGCAGTACCAGAGTCGAGGGTAGAGTTGTTAATGACAGTGGAGCCTGCAGAGCCAGAGTCCAGGGTAGAGTTGTTAAACAGGGAGGAGGCAGTGGAACTGTACACTAGGGCAGAGCCAGAGACAAGAGCAGAGTTGTTAACCATGGTGGAGCCTGCAGAGCCAGAGTCCAGGGTGGAGTAGTTAACCAAGGAGGAGGCAGTAGAACTTGAAACTAGGGCAGAGCTGGAAACAAGAGTAGAGTTGTTAACCAGGGTGGAGCCAGTAGAACCAGAGTCCAGAGTAGGGTAGTTAACCAGGGAGGAGACAGTAGAACCTGACACTAGGACAGAGCTGGAAACAAGAGTGGAGTTGTTAACTGGGGTAGACCCAGTAGAAACAGAGTCCAGGGTTGAGTTGTAAATGAGGGAGGAGCCCGCAGAGCCAGAGTCCAGGGTAGAGTTGTTAAACGGGGAGGAGGCAATGGAACTGTACACTAGGACAGACCCAGAGACAAGAGCAGAGTTGTTAACCAGGGTGGAGCCTGCAGAACCAGAGTCCAGGGTAGAGTAGTTAACCAGGGAGGAGGCAGTAGAACTTGACACTAGGGCAGAGCTGGAAACAAGAGTGGAGTTGTTAACTGGGGTGGAGCCAGCAGAACCAGAGTCCAGGGTTGAGTTGTTAATGAGGGTGGAGCCCGCAGAGCCAGAGTCCAGGGTAGAGTTGTTAATCAGGTAGGAAGCAGTGGACCTGGACATTAGGTTAGAGCCGGAGAAAAGGGCGGAGCCGTTAACCGGGGTGGAGCCGGCAGAGCCAGAGTCCAGGGTAGAGTTGTTAATCAGGTAGGAAGCAGTGGAACTGGACACTTGGGCAGAGCCGGATACAAGGGCAGAGCTGTTAACCAGGGTGGAGACCGCAGAGCCAGAGTCCAGGGTGGAGTTGTTAATCAGGGTGGCGCCTGAGTCCAGGGTAGAGTTGACAACCAGGGGAGAGGCAGTGGAACTGGACACTAGGACAGAGCCAGATACAAAAGCGGAGTTGTTATCCAGGGCAGAAGCAGCGGAACTTGGGACCAGGGTAGAGTTTAACACCAGGGCGGAGACAATGGAACTGGAGACCAGGGTGAAGCCGGAATCCACAGTAGAGCTGGAACAGAGAGTACAAAGTATTTACTGACGGCCTCAATGGCCGTAACAGGAAGTTCAGATACTTCAATGTTGGCCTTTGTGGCCATGACAGAGCTGACAGTGAGCACAGACAGTTCAAAAACAGTATCTGTGACCATGACAAGAAATAAAGAAAGTTCACAGGGTTCAGAGACAGCCTCCTTGGCCACAGCAGGATTGCCAGAGGGTTTAGGAGTATATGCAGCTGTAGCAGATGCCTTTGCCCTAGGAGGAGCTGTCAACACGTGTGACACCCAAATATATTAATTTATGGCAGCCATCACTGGCAGAACTGATGATGGTGAAAGGACCTACAGGACCCACCAGACTGAAGGATTACTGGGACTACCAGACTTGGAACCACTGGACTTGAAAGTGTTGGAATTGTCTGTAAGATCTGAAGAATGAAATTAAGTAGATTAAGCTTATAGTTTAGTGGGACAACCTCACAGAATCCTTAAGTTCTATCCTTAGACATAATTTCACCTTTTTTAGTTCATTGTTTGTGTTGTGGTATTCTGTAATGCTGGGTGCTCTAAGAGGTAAGGGAAGGAAGGATCCATGTGCAGGTGAACTTTATTTAACCCCTTAACATTTAAGGATCACATTGGCCTCAGAGTCTTGCTGTACAACATCCAAAGCACGTTAAAACAGACTTTGGTAACACTAGAATACTGTATCTTACTTACTGCATAACTAATAAGAAGTTACTGTGGCACTAATAGGTTGTTCTTTATTAACCCTCAAGTCACTACTATAAGCTACTAAGGAATATGTGTTAACTACCCAGTATGTAAAAGCATTTTTAAATTGTGTTAAGTAATAATTAGTTAATTAGTAACTATTAAATTCAGCCAGGCCTCCTGAGGAACTACAATTATGGAACTACTAATGAACACCGAGGCACCATGTCAGGTCATGGCCCTTTCTTCTTCTTTGCTACTAATGTTATTAGCTAAACATAATACTGCTGCTCGGGTCCGGTATAGATATCCTTGAGCGGAGAGAGGAGCATTTGAATTGCTAGACGTGCGCAGTACACAAAACTGACAGGGGAGCAGCTTTGGTGGAAAACTGACAGATTTCAGATCACACGCAGGTTATTTCTCCTTTACTCTTTACAAATTACTGAAAACACACATGATAACACACACTACACGGTAGACTCTCTCTTCTCTCTCACAGTAAATGACGTAACAGACAACTAGTTGTCTAGTCCTGTTCCGTTAACACAGAGTGTGTGTTCAGAAAATGCGGAAATATGGAAAAATTACTGGTCTGAGATCGGTTACAGGATGCGGTTGTCACACCCGTAAATAACCAAACTGCGTGTGAATGCAATCGTATTAAGGACTCAAAAACAGGATTGACAACCATATTCTGCTGCTTTGTGTGCTTTGTGCATGTCAATATTGCCTATATGGGAGCACCTAACGCTTTCTTTTCTTTTCTTAGGCGCAAAAGTGCAACCAATGCAAAAAGTTAGTTTAAAGCCCTTGTGTTGGAGACCCGACAGTCCATCTCTGTCTTATAATACTTTAGTACGATGTGGACAAAGGGGGCGCGCCCATCTCGCAGGTTGGCCTCTTCGGCGACACTGTCGAGGATTTTGCCCAGGAGTTCTCGACAGTCCAGCAGCAGACAGTTCAGTCTGCTTGTCGCCGAGGGCATCTACAGAACTACAGAACATCGAACTGGCCGCGGGCGCAGGTCACCGCCCGTTCCTCAGGGGTCCAGCTGGGAACACCCGTAGCTCCAAGAAGTGCCCCTGACACGGGCAGCATGATGGTGATTGCTCCTCAGGGGACAGTAACATCTGTGCCCCCACCCCCAGTGGAGGGTCGGGAGCGATATCTTCTACGAAAGGAGCAATCGTCCTCGCCTCTGGGCCCAGTGCCCCGAGGTCCCCATCTAACCTCTCTCTTTTCTTCTCAGATGCGGACTTGGAGCCCTGGATTGCCAGCGCGGGAACCAGCGAAGGTAAGGGCTGTTCAGAACAGCCGGACGTTTATCCTTCTGGGGCCAGTCCCTTCCCTGGTCCCCCACCAGGCTGCCCCACTGCGGGCACGGCTGTCACCTTTCCCTTGATACCCCTGGCGATCCGGTTGGAGGCCTGGTTACAGCTTCCCAACCCGTCGTGGTGGTTGATACGGACGGTACACCTTGGCTATGCGATTCAGTTCACCAGGCGCCCGCTCAGGTACAGAGGCATTCTCTATACACGTGTTCATTCAGACACGGATATCGGTGGGAGGTTGCAGTCCTACTGGCGAAGGATGCAATCGAGCCTGTCCCTCCAGCTGAGATGAGGTCAGGGTTTTACAGCCCTTACTTCATCGTGCCCAAAAAGAGCGGTGGGTTGAGACCCATCCTGGACCTCAGAGCCCTGAATCGGTCCCTTCTCAGGCTGCCATTCAGAATGCTCACGTCGAAGCGCAAATTGACATGCATCCAGCCCCAGGATTGGTTCGCAGCCATCGACCTGGAGGACGCGTACTTTCACGTCTCGATTGTACCTCACCACAGACCCCTACTGCAGTTTGCGTTCGAGGGTCAAGCGTATCAGTACCGCGTTCTCCTGTTTGGCCTGTCCCTGTCTCCCCGAGTCTTTACCAAGCAGTCTTTACCAAGCATCCTCAATTACCCCGATGACTCGCTGATAATGGCTCACTCGCGAGAATTTTTGTGTATGCACAGGGACCTGGTGCTACGGCACTTCAGCCATCTGGGCCTTCAGGTCAACCGAGAGAAGAGCAAACTCTGGCCAGTGCAGAGGATCTCCTATCTCGGCATGGAGCTGGATTCGGTCACAATGACTGCCCGCCTCATGGGGGAGCACGTACAGGCCATGCTGAACTGCCTGGATACGTTCAGGCACAAAACAGCGGTCCCTCTCAAATCTTTTCCGAGGCTCCTGGGGCATATGGCAGCCGCAGTTACGCCGCTGGGGCTCCTCCATATGAGACAGCTTCAGCATTGGTTACACGACCAAGTCCCGAGATGGGCATGGCACAGCGGTACTCTCCGGATTGGCGTTTCCCCGGAGTGTCGCTGCTTATTCAGCCCGTGGTCAGATCTTGCCTTCCTACGGGCTGGAGTACTGTTAGGACAAGTGTCCAGGCATATCGTGGTGCACACGGATGCCTCCACCACGGATTGGGATGCTGTGTGCAACGGGCAGTCAGCCTCGGGCACCCGGACAGGTGTTCGATGACTGTGGCATATCAATTGCCTCCAGTTTCTGGCCATGCTTCTGGCCCTTTGTCGCTTTTGACCAATGTTGCTCCACAAGCACGTGCTCGTCCGAACGGACAACACTGCAGCTGTTGTGTACATCAACCAACAGGGTGGTCTACGCTCCCGCCGCATGTCGCAACTCCCCCGCCATCTGCTCCTATGGAGACAGACGCGGCTCAAATCGCTGCGCGCTGTTCATATTCCAGGGATACTCAACGGTGCAGCCGACCAGCTTTCATGGCAGTCCACCCACCATGGAGAATGGCGACTCCACCCTAGAGAGTCCAGCTGATCTGGAGTCATTTCGGTGAAGCAGAGATAGACCTCTTTGCTTCCCCTGAGTCAACCCATTGTAGCCTGTACTACTCCCTGGACGAGGCGCCCCTCAGCGGGGATGCACTGGCTCACAGCTGGCCTCCGGGGCCCAAGTACGCCTTTCCCCCAGTGAGCCTCCTTGCACAGACACCTGTGCAAGATCAGGGAGGACGAGGAGCAGGTTCTGCTGGTAGCGCCATACTGGCCCTCCCGGACCTGGTTTTCCGACCTAATGCTCCTCGCGGCAGTCCCTCCTTGGAAAATCCCCTTGTGGAGAGACCTTCTCTCAGGGGATGGGCACAATCTGGCACCCGCGCCCTGATCTCTTGAACTTGCATGTCTGGTTCCCGGATGGGAAGCGGCAGACCTTTCCGGCCTGCCTACAGCCGTGATCAACACCATCTCTCAGTCTCGGGCCCCCTCAACAAGGCAGGTCTACGCTCAGAGATGGGGTCTGTTGGTCGACTGGTGCCCCTTATGCCAAGAGGACCGACAGAGATGTTCGATAACCGGCCTGCGGCAAGCTCCTTTCGAGCCCTTAGCATCAGTCGAGATAAAATACCTGTCGCTAAAAACAGCACTCCTGATTGCTTTTTGCCTCCATCAAGAGGGTCAGGGACCTCAAAGCCTTCTCTGTCGATGAAGAGTGCCTAGAGTTTGGCCCGGCTGACTCTCAAATAACACTGAGACCTCGGCCCGGCTACGTGCCCAAGGTTCCTACCACACATTTTTGAAGTCAGGTAGTGAACCTGCAAGCTCTGCCCCAGGAGGAGGCAGACCCAGCCTTAGAGTTGTTGTTTCCAGTACGCGCACTGCGCCTCTACGTTGACCGCACTCGGAGCTTCAGCCACTCTCAGAGGCTCTCTCTTCCTGTGTCTTAAATCAGACTAGCGGGTAGCGGGAAGACCGGCTGGTGTCGGCTTGCTGCTGTGCATCTCAAAGGTTCCTCGATGCCAAGGCGAACCTCTCCTCCTGCCCCGCAGTCGGACTCAGAGCGGAATCAGTCTCAACTGTGCTCCTCTAGACTTCCTTCACCAGAGGTTGTGGCCTTAACATCCTTGTTCCACAGTCAGCCCGAAGGCTGTGTTTCCCTTCACTTATATCCATATCTTATCGATATAGTGCATTCCCTTAAAATTCCATGTTAAAATCTTTTTTCATGTCTCCGCCCCCCCCAACCCATGCTTCAAAAAAATACTAAGTAATGTAAAAGTTAGCATCCCGACGGGGCCCTAACTGGCCCCCAGGGCGTTGGGAAGGTTACGTGCAGACTCTCCTGTCGACACGCTTGCCCGTCTGACAGCACCGGTGTCTCCGCATACCACGGCCTCAGGGTCATGGCCTCTTCCATGGGTCTGTTCCCATATGTAACGTCGAAGTGATTCGACTGAAAGGGTAACGTCTAGGTTACGAATGTAACCTACGTTACATGTAGGATGGAACGGAGACGCTACATCTTTCTGCCATGACCAGGGGTCGCGCTGATGCCGACTCGGCTTCTCAGTGAGTGCAATACAGCCGTGCACCTGACTGTGATTATTGCACGCCAATATTTATTGGCCTTTTTTCAAAGACTCGAGACGATCAGTCTCTCATGCGAGATCCCATATGTAAAGTCTCCTTTCCTTCCTTCAGGGAACGTGGGTTACATTCGTAACCTAGACATTCATCCATAAAGAAACACCTCTCCAGAGTGCCAGACGCCATTGAATAAGAGCATTTACCCACTCAAGTCGGTTACAATAATGAACTGCAGCCAGGTCGAGACCCCGATGAGGATGATGAGCATGCAGATGAGATTCCCTGAGACAGTTTGTACAGAAATTCTTTGGTTATGCAAACCAACTGTTGCAGAAGCTGTCTGGGTGGCTGGTCTCAAGGGGGTCGCACACCGGACGAGAAGTGCAGCGCAGCGCCGCGTCGCGCCATGTCTTTAAAATTCGAACACATTTTTTTCTATGGGTGTACGCACACCGGCGGCGCAATTCGCCGTCTGTCCGCGGCGCCCAGTTACGACTCAGAACGCTGTTCAAATTCCTGCCGCGCCACAGAGCGCCGCTGCATTGTTTATATATTAAATAACTTCATATTTGTTTCAAATCGTTGTTAATTATACCAA
>JAUCMU010000521.1:0-12214 GCA_032275025.1 Enteromius treurensis | reverse complement strand
CGTTGGTATTCTCGTTCCCATTAGCGTTTTCACGCAGCATTGAGTGTAGCTTTTGAAAGGGAACGTCTCGGGTTACTTGGCTGTAAGCCTGTTCCCTGAAAAAGCGGGAACGAGATGCTGCGTTCCATTGCCGCACTGTAGGCGTAACTGGACGTCCTTTCAGACAAAATCGACCTGAGGATGTATCTGGTTCAGACCTATTTATAACCTGCAGGTGTAAGCAATCAATTAGCGTCACCTGACAGAGGTTATATAAGCCAAATTTTGGCGTGTTTGACACACATGCTTCAACAACCGGTCGAACAAAGACTGTTCTCATTAAGTAACCCGAGCCGTTTTGTAACTTTTATCTATGCACTAACAGCTTGTAACACTCCAAAGAGAAAGGAAACCATGAAATTGCATCATATGACCCCTTTAAAGAAAAAAATCAGAAATGAGGCACATTTGAGCGATGGACAGGATATGGTCCTATAACCGAAAGATACTATAATTTAAAGGAATGGCATGCATCCGTTTTCATTAAAATGTCGATATTCAAATTTATAGTAATTTAATAAAGGAGTAGCATGTTCATGCAATTTCACTTGTACCAACTAAAATTTTGGTTTCACAATAACTCTATTACCAAGCTACTGGTGGGCTATCCAGCACTGATGCTCTAAGAGACCCTCGTACCACACGCAGGTTTACAAAATGCAAGAACAAATCAGCCAATTGTGACACCAACAGATTGTATGACAAAACAAGCCATCTATTCTCCTTGGAGCATGCTGATAGAACACGACATTTTAATTCACTGGAGGTCAGAATGTACACTCTACAACTGTACACTGGAAATGCATTTTAAAGTCCTCACGTCTCCTCTTGTTAAATCTTGTTCCCACAAATGATTCACTAGAATAGTTCCGAAAAAAAAATCCCGTAAAGCATAAAGTCCAGGCTAACAGTTGCCTGCTCTGGTGAACTGATTCACAGTGTAACTGATTCAAACCACCTTGTTATCCATCACTTCCTGATACAATTTATTTGTATTGAATCCAGTGTGTTTATGTTCAAATGGGGTGTATCTGTGGAAACATCTTATATGTCAGCGTTAAATTATGAGTGATTTTACAACACACATGCACTGAAAGTAACCTGAAAGGTTAATGTTTTTAAAAAATGAGTTTGCTTGCTTCATATTATTCTCTGAGAGGAGTTCATTCATCTAAATGAAATATGAAAGCATATGAGCTAGACCACTAACAAATCTCTATGCCTCGTTTTCACTTTCATTCCAGGTTTTAGCCAGAAACTAAAACACAGGCTGCCATCTAAGTACCTTTTCATTTACAAGCAACCGACATGTAATACACAAACCATCATGTGCAATGAAGAAATCCTATTTATCATAGTTGAAGCTTAATTGACTAATTCATCCCAAAATATGAATTCTTTACTCAGTCAAAAAAGAGATGTTCAGCTGAATGTTAACACTGTTCTTTTCTATTCAGATATGGTGGTCTGCAAATTTATAGAGAATCACATGGACCTTCTGAATATGTTTAATTTAACACAAGCACAAATGACATTTGCAACCTAAACCCTGCCAACATTTTAACAGTACTCTAAAATCATACATATACAATTCACTACTGTAATGAATGATCAGGGAGGCAGTCAGATCCAACTGCAAGTATGTTTATTAAAAGTCAATGGAGAATGTAACAGGTTGAGGTCGACAACTGCAGACAACAATGTAGGAGGCAAAACCAAGAGAGTATCCAGTAAACAGAGCAGAGGGTCAGGCGGTCGACAAACAGAGTCCGGAGGGAAGAGGCAAGAGCGATAAACGGGAACAGGCGGAAGTCAGCAACGGTAAATCCAGAATAAACACACACAAACAAAGTCATGGGGAAAAACGCTTACAGAGGTGGTGGGAACACACACGCAATGATGAGCAGGGAACACTGGGAATTCTGGGGTATATATACAGGGGTAACTGACACGGGAGGGGCGGAGAACATATTGGTTACTATGACAACACATGAGGGAGGTGGAGACAGAATACACGGGTGACAGATCATACATGGAGTGGAAAAACACAGACACAATACAAGGAGGCTGGAGTGCCATCCCCTAAGCTAGGCTGGCAAATCCAGCAGATCATTACAACTACAGCTTTAAGTTAATAAGGCCAGTGCCAATGAAACAACAACATTTATTTATTTATTTTTTATTTATTTATTTATCTTCTCCATTGCGATGCATAGCATTCAGGTGCAAGTGCCACGCATTTTTTTTTTTTTTTCTGATTTGCTTTTGTTAAAACTATCAACACACTTAGATTTAGAGTAGGATGAATTGTAGGTGGTACATTATTTTCAAACACAATAGAGCCTTATTTTTGCACCACTCATGGGACATTGAATTTCAACTGCTGCAATGCAACAACCTACAAAATAAACACTGACATATATTTCATATAAAACTGAACATGCTTTTAGCACCACTCACTGGACATTTCATTGTGAAAGTGTCATGAAACGTGCAAAAAGCAACATGAGACCATTTTGCATAAATGTCGCCACAGGCATGTTTTTCTAATGAGCATGGGCCACAAGTAAAACTGCATTTTAAAGGCTGCTGATCCAGGAAATTGTCCTACTTGTGTAAGCCATGTTGTGCCTTATCCGAAGTTGAACAGAAGATGAAAGCATGCAGTGTTTAAAGCAGGTTATGTACGATTATATTATTCTCTTCTACTTACATACACTCAGCGATGAAAACACCTCTGCTCACCTGCCAGTTTGTTTAGGCCTCTGAGGAAAATCTCAAACACACCTTGGCAAGTGCTCATTAGGTATTGTTTGATGATCCTTTGCTTTGGGTTCTTGTGAGGGAGTGTTGGTACAAAAGCGTGACACAAGCAAATGCGACTGCATTAAGTGTCTGCTTGAGAAGAGAAGGTGAGCATTGATCCAGCACACATCAAAGTCGGCTATCAAAAACACCCCAGCAAGACTGTCATGTAATTACATGTGATGAGGGCCTTTGTGGGGCTACTGCTGTCTCTGCCTCTGTCTGTGTGTGCGTTTATTCATGTCACTGATAATACAGGGACCCAGAAGAAAGTAATTACTGTATCCTACACAGAATGGAGAGGAACGAGTCTACCATGCTGTTTTAAACACAGTAAGACGCAATCTACAACCAGACACTTCTGATATCTTAATACAGTGCTTGAAAATATAAAAAAGAGGACAGTGTTACTTACTATGGCGGAAACCCACAACATAGTTCCATTAAAAGATTTTGTTGCATTAATTAAAAAGACAGAGGTAATATTTCAATGATGTTCAAAGCTACTTGTTAGCGACTAGTTTTGTCATGCTATTAGTAACTCAAAAAATGTAAGATACATCTTCCCATGCTAATTGTGAGTTGTTAACTTGTCTACAGATTGTCTGTTATTAAATTGTTATCATGTTGTTATTACACTGAATTTCATTGTCTATGCATTTGTACTTTGCACAGTCGGATAATCTAATTATCAGTTGACAGTGTTATGATGGATGACTCTCAGTGAGTTGTAAAGCCCATTTAAACCCATTAAACAGTCTTTTAACAAAGCAAAACAGAGAGGGAAAAGACTTGTTTAGACAAATTATTCATAAACACAATCTTTTTCATCTTTAAAAGTCTATACTGCTCGCAAGAAACTCCATTCCCCAGATATAGATAGATGGAAATAAATGCTGTAATTAGGGCGGAAAGTCTTAACTGCTATCGATTGGGGATTTAAATATTGCTCAGATGCAGAACAACCAAGGGAACTACAGAGATGAGAAACTTCTCCTGATACTTAATGATGCATGAATCAATGATACCGCCGAAACTACAGAGGGCGCCCTGGTTGAGCGCACGTACAATGGCAAGCTGCTCATTAACCCTGACCAAAGTGGGAAAATCATAGGGTGATAAAGGACAAGACATGCTGTTTGTTCCAGCTGTATAATTCGAAGTATATGGTTCATTTAAAATGATTGCCTTGACACAGTACAGCTCTCTTGTTTAAATGCATCATCTGTGTCAACGGTCCGGTTTGCTGCAAAGCTAGACCACAGATCTTCTAAAGAAAAACAATATATTAAATTTATTAGAACACAAGATGAATTAGATTTGATGTTTATTTATCAAAATCAGCAAAAAAATGCATAAAGCAAATCAATTAAATAATTTCTAAAATATAAACTTTATGCTGAAATATGTTTAGAGTCAACAGCAAAATCTTCTGATTTTACATTGAAAAGACTACTGGATAACCAAAAGTTAAACTGCTACTGAGGCATTGCTTTAGCACTCCAACTTTTACAGTAACATGCCAATTGATTTTTGCCATAAATCAACAGCAATTCACACAAACTTTAAGATTTACCTGTACATTTTTGGAGAACTGATATAGGCATACAGTAGGAATGCCACAGCAACACAAAAATAATCGTTTAATGGTTGCAGTTCACTAAACTTAATTGAAATGTAAGGCAGAGAGGGCAGGCATATTCCCAAATTAAAAGCACAAGAGAGACACATTAGTAAATCACTCTGATGGATAGGCGCTTAGAGTGATTGTACATGAGCAATGCCAAATTGACCCTAAATACTTGATGTGGGTTTAATAAAGAAAAATGAATATAGTCTCCATAATGGGATAATTCTTTGTTGAAACAAGGGTTGTCAACCGAAAGGTATGGACCACAGCAATCTCTTGCTTTTTTCTCGTAAGGAAGGCTGCCTGAAGAAAAACTCACTCTTTATTATCTGAATCATTCCACATCGACTGAATGCAATATACCGGCGATGTCTTCTGGCAGTTGCTCCCTCGCTGTTGTAGTTTTACGAAACTTCCCACCACGCGACCTCCTTCTGCAAACATCATTTTAGAAATTCTCCGATTCTTGTTTACCGTATTTATGCACAGCTTTAAACTTCCAGAGGCCCCTGCTGTTTGCCAATTTTAGGTCCAACTGACAATTTTGCACTTTCTCTTCTCACCTTTGTATGTTACCATAAACACAGTGTCAATAGATGCTAGTGCAACTCTGCAACTGAAAAATAGCAAAATATCTAGATTTTCTGAAGAAAACGTGTCCAAGTCAAAAGAGTCAGTTCAGCTCTCTCACTAGATATGACTTAAAAGTAGGTGAATTAAAATGACTTTTACTTTTACATCCACCAGGCAAAAATAAATAAATTACAAAAATTATAGAAATGTGCCCCTCTCTTCATAAAGAAGCGCTATACCAACAATGTTTGTCCTTTTCCTGAAAACGTAGTCTGTAAAATCCTGGCATCTGTTTTATGAATGCACAACAGATTGGATCAGCTTGACCTAAGAAGGACAAGTGTTATTGAGTGATAGTTTCCAGGTCACCGTTAAACAGCCTTGCTGATTTCCACCCATCTTCACTCACACAAACTCAATCATAACCATTCCAGCTGGTAGAAAACCAGAAAACGTAGCACACTTTATATGATGACGCATATAATGACAATAGAAGAAGTCTTTTTACCTATTTTTTACAAGGAAAATGGCATACTGGATTCAGTATTCAGAGAACTTCCTTTTTGAGAAAGACAGAAGCTTTTAAACTAGAAAATTGCCAACGACGGCAGGAAAGAGGGAACATATGTATTGAAGTGAAAATATAGACTAGGTCCACACAAAATGGAGTGCTTTGGCATTGCATGTTCACAAATGCATACTAATACACTAGAAAATGGCATGATTGCTGGAGCCTTGCTGGCGATGAAAAGGTGGACATCTACATTCATGTTGAAATGAAAGGCCACAACCATCGCTCACCAAAAAGTGCAACGGTGGAGATAGATGCTGTCAGATGCAAGATTTTAATAGAGAGGAAATTAATGCATGTGACATGCTTATAAGCACGGCCCTCTGATGGCACTCAGGATTCAAAAATCTATGTTAAAGTGTGTTCTAAATGCATTGAAGTCTGTTCCACTCTCCATTCATGGCAACATTCCTTTCATCATTTCACATTCTGGATGTTTTTGTCTGGTTGCAATGCCTGAACAAAAACATCACATGAACATCCCAGATATTTTCAAATGGGTATGCGACAAACATCTGTACCGTTCTAAAACGATTTGTGGAAAATACACTACATATTAACTTGGAACACAATGTCTAATCTGTTTAAAAGTGTGAACTGCAACAATTCCATTCAGTCTGACATTTTCAGTTCCAATATGGGGCAAACAGATGGATGTCTTAAGTTTAGAAATGTGTGCTATTTTCTATAATTTAATCATGGCTTGAATCAAATATGTTATATATTTATATTTCAATCCAAGCACAAACTGCTATAATTTGTAACACATGTATATGTATGTAGCTTAATAAAGATTTAATATTGGAAGTAATATTTTCATTGAAATTATATCACATTACATGATTTTCTAAAACTGAGTTTGTGATGAATATGTCAGGGTAGGGTGTTTTATATATGCGATCAGATTAGACTGTTTAGACCAGAGGGCCACATTTAAAAGGTCACTGTGCAGAACCTCACTAAAAAATCAGATTTGAGTAGAAAATTGAAATCTGGCTTTCTGGCTTGCGGCATAAATGTAGCCAAATAAATTCAAATATCAAATACACCAATTTACAAATGTATGTTAATACTGACGCCGACCAGGCAAAATGGGCTTTTTTTAAAGTTGTATCGCACATTTCAAGTCTTTTTTATAATAACCGCATTCAGGAAAAGAAAAAAAGAAATGTAATTATGTTTCTCACAGGTGCCTCGTGGGTATAAGAGTGGCACAGATGATGTGAGAGTACAAGTGAAGGAGTGACAGGGAAAAAGAAAAGGATATAGAAGGAAAGAGGAAAACAATTTCCAGCCGAGTATAATTGGAGATTTAAAAGACAGCCGTCGAGCTATGATAGGTGGATATAATGTGATTACAGGCATGCTCCCTATGGCCTGCTCAGGTTTAATCATATTGCAGGCCTGTAAAGCGTGTGCTGGAGCTCCACAGCTCTCTGATGCTTGTTCACCAGCAAGCTGGATTCATCCTGTCACATACTCTGGGTAAAGGTATAGCCTATAACCTATTGTCAGCCAGATCATGCTGAAATGCAGACACCCTCTGTTTCCATGCATGAGGGATGTACAGTAGTTCCCCTTATTGATATTTATAAGTAAAGCACAAACAAACAGGTTAAATACTATGTTAAGGTTGTGACAGATTGACTATCAGTCATTACAAATGCATGTTTCAATCACAGAGTGCTGAAGTCTTTGTAAACATGGTTAGCATTTAGCGCTACAGGTAATTCAAGCCACAATAATCTATAATAAGCAGCACAGAGAAGAGTATTTGTCTAATTTGATAATGTCAAAAATAAAATACTGTGATAAACAAACAAAGCTGTCCACATTAAAATGTATTACCTCAGGTCAGTGACCGGTAGTTGTGGCTAAATTGATACAGACAATGCAAGCATTCTAACAAGCCTTTCCTCATCCATATAAATTCCAGGAACAGGGTAAGCTGTTAATAGCCCAAATAAGAAGCAAAACACTAACTTTATAAGGTTAGCTGAACAATATAAGACATTAACTATTTATACCAGTGTACAATTCATGAACTATTTACAGCCAACCCTGGACTGTTCCACTATGCGCCACAGAGATATACTGTATAAAAACAGGGCAAATTTTTAAAACAGAAACTCAAGACTTGCAGTAACTCATGTTTACATGGCAGTTAATAGGCTAAGAAAATTTTTGTTTTGCTTCTTGCATATCTTTGATGTTTTCATGTGAATGTCCAGTGAATGAGACCATGACCTTTTACAAAACAAGCCCTTATTAATTAATAATTTGCTCAGTTTGTCCCGGCCATTCCTGTTTCGTTAACACGATGCCAATGAAAAAAGGCTAATATGCTAAGTTCAGTCTGACCAGCTAAAGAAGTAATCAAAGCCACTCTTAAAAAATCCTGCTAACCCATACTGGGCGCTTAAGCTGGTACAGTAACTGCAGTGAATTGTAAGTTTAGGTACTTTTGCAAAAAAAATAAAAATGTGTGTGTGTGTATGTATATATATATATATATATATATATATATATATATATATATACTGTATATATATATAATGTGTGTGTATATATATATATATCAAGAGTCAAATGCAAACAGTGACCAGCATTATCACTATATTTCAATTAATTTTAACACCACAATACTTCACTGGAAGCAGTTTGTGATAATTTAGCTTCAAGGGTCAAAGGAGAAACATTGTAGAAGAAAATCATTGAATTTGCATCAGATACAAGAACCAAGACGCAGTCTCATATCCTGCTGCTGCATGTCTAATCCTAATTTTAGCAGACTTTAATTCCTCCACACAAGGTTTCCTTTCGTACACATGCACAACAGGAAGGGCACAGCTGCCAGCCCATGGACACGAGACAATTAATCTCCTTCCCTTCATCCTCATCACACACAAGCGAGTTGTGTTGGGGGGAAGGGTGGCTTCTGATATCCCCATTACTGAAACGGTAATTAGAAAATAAATCATAGGGCTTTCTGCATATTATGATATGGCCAGCGACTGGCTTCTTCCTCTTTTCTTTAATGAGATCCGGAACAAAACATCTCTCCTCAGTCTTTCACAGAAAACATAATTCAATTATTATAGCTAAAGGTAAAAAACATATTCTTTAATTATTGCGGCTAATATCTAAGTGTGTGGTATTGCCCTATGACTCTGTGGTGTTATATGTCTGTTGTGTTATTTTATCCTTGTTTTGTTTTGTCTGTGACATTTCACTCCTTAGTTCATTCCTCAATATAACTGTTGTTGATTTTTTTTTTTTTTACAAAATCAGAGTAGCTGTAAAATGAGCAACTCCAGTACAATATTATAAATGCTTTGTGAAGAGGCTCATAAATTTACATTGCCATTCAAATTTTTTTGTTGTGTGAACAGTGCTTCAGCATAGTTAGTTAAACCGCTCGGTGCCAATCAGCAAAAAAGGGGATGTTCTCCTTTGTATTAAATGAGTCTATTGTGGGAACTGCATAATTTTGATGTCACACAAGCTCAGTAAGAAAATCCCCTTGTGTTAAAAGCATTCTTATGGAGCTTTCTTGCTAATAAAAATATACTGTACTTGTGCAGACATTTTAATGGCACAGATTCAGATTATAATTTGATTTATCAGAGTACTTTTGAATAGTTGGAATACGAGAGAAAAAAAAAAGAATAGTTGACATCAGCACCATGAATCTCAGTAATGAGGCACTTAAAGCTCCACTAGTAGCATCCTAGTATATCAATACCAAAAGACAAGACAAAGACCCAGTTGTGTGGCAGTTATCTTATACTGTATAAGTTATTATGTTTGCCTTTGATATGATATGCCTTATTAATGCAGCATAGGTTAAAATAAGCAAACTACTACATCTGTTATCAGTCTTCACTTAAACACCAACACAACCTTTCAGTTCTTAAGAGCAGCTGTGCTTTCAGATCTCATTTAATATGACTACTGTACACTTTTTTTCTTTGACATTTTATTTTCCACCTATGATTTATGCAGAAATTAATGAAAAGGCTAGAGTTATGTCTTTATGTGAAGATGTAGCTCATTTAATTACATATTAAATGTAGAGGGCGAGTTTGGATGTATGGAATGTGATATCGAGATTCAACTGCCATGCAAATGATCCGTGGCCACGAAGAATTGATGAGCACCCTAGCAGGCCATCGGTGATTAACAGAGCTAAGAGCTACGGTTACAGACGTATCTTTATTGATGACTTAGCTTGCAGCAATGCATTATGTAAAGTGTCAAAGTCACAAGAGGCATTGCTCTGTACTGTAAGAACAAGCACAAACATGCTCAAGCTTGAATGCATAAATACAAACTTAACTGAGGAAGTGTCCCAGATAATGAATTATCACTGATACTGTCCAACTAGCACATGTCTTACCCTGTGGGAGCACTTAGCACTGAGCAAAACAGCCCTAAATACAACCCCAAATACAATACCAAAAACTAATTTAGAGAGGACATGCTCTTGCGATTCAAAATCCAATATATCATAATGTCTGCTGTATTCATTACAGTGTTTGTATTTACTACTGGTACAGTATATCAAAGAGAAGGTTTTTATACAGTACAAGATAATGTAAGAATGAATTAATATTTGGGTGAAATTCCATAACAATAGGGCATATTTTACCATGAAGGACGTTTTTGTTTGGATAATAATATACGTGTACGTATTTTAAAAGAAACACACATACAGCAAACATTTTGAAAATATTTACATGCATTTATTTTAGATTCAGTTCAGTTGTGAATAGCACATGGTTCTGATACCTGAGCTTATTTCTTACAAATACAAATAATAAGACAAAAGATGTGTTTGGAAAAAATATAGGAATGAATACAGAGCAAAAGACTATGGCAAAATTTCATTCGAGAATCACTGGATTGAAAAATCACCCATTAGCTGAGGCTAACCTCCCTGCATATCCCCTGGTAGGCCATTAGGCCTGCATGAAGTCTTTAGCACAATTCTGCTTTTTTGGTCCTTCTAACATCTGCATTAGGAAACAGAAATGGTAAATAGATATTTTACAAAAGTTATGAGAACGAAAACATTACAGTTTTTTTGGTGGCTTATACTGTACCTCAAGACACTCTCAAGACACTCTTGATGTATAAAGTTCTCAGATGATTCTCTGCATTATTTTATATTCAATAAACACTTGATCATGGAGATAAGTGAAGTCCTACTCCTTCTCTAATTAGTCGAAAAGCGCTCACATGACCTTGAGCTGATTGGCTGGGATTAATAGGCTCTGCCTGGAGAGGACATCTCTGGTTCGTTTGTCGACATTAGGGAGGACTCAGAAGACTAGAACCTTCTTAATGCCAAGGAAGCTCTTTGTAATGTAATTAACCAAGGGGATATGAACCTCAACAAAAAGGCATCCTTCTATTAATTTGCAATCTGAAGCAGAAACCGATGAGATATAACTAACTGAGTTTAGATAACATGTGAATCGTACTGTGCAGAAAAGTCAAGCTTCTGTCCTGTACCAAAAGAACTATATCCCACCAGGAACACATTTATAACCTTGTCCGTGTCCAATGAATGAGGCCTCCATTATAAACCATTTCTCTCTCTCTCTCGCTCTCGCTCTCTCTCTCTCTCTCTCTCTCTCTCTCTCTCTCTCTCTTTATTCCTCATTTCTCCTCTATTCTACCTGAAAATGGCGGTGTGTTGAAGGTGACACTTGCACCGGATCACTACCATTGGCACATCAGTGCTTTAATTAACTTGTTCCTTTTATTTTGTGATTGATAGCGCTTCTCCAGAATCTGCAGAGCTTTTGTTGAACACACAAGTGGCTTCAAAGACCTTAATATGAGCAGCAGTCCAAATTCTTCTCAGCAGTCAAGTAATATGTTTCTGAAATTACCATTTCAGGGTTACCAACGGAACCCTCAAGGCATTTGTTGATGTAATTTCATTACCTTCAGAATATGAATGGCACATAAAGCAGTATAGTAATAAAGACATGTCAGGAGCAGAGATTCCCTTTTCGCCAAGTAGGTTAGGCCTATCAGTTTCACCCACTGCGATCTGGAAAGTTGCCCTTCACGCGTTGACATGCTTTACTTCCTTCCCTATATAGAGCACACACTGCTGATCAAGTCTCTTCAAAGAGCAGACGGGACCTTGGTGTTTATGTTAGAAGGGCAGAACATTCTGATAATATTAAATGGTGGAGAGGTGACCTGGTGTTCAGAACCGATGAGATGTTTTTTGGGTAGTTCTCATGCACTGAGCTGCATTGGATGCAGTGCTATGGGGTCTGTTTAGTTAAATTTTCTGTCAAATGTCCCTTTTTTAGCAAATTTTGTCATTCTAGTTTTGATTTAGTCCTAGGTTTTGGGAATTTGAACAGTCTAGTATAGTAAGTAGAGATAGATCAGTCACATAAAAATGACCAAAATACATTTTATCAATCAATATGACTGCTGCCACCAAGCCAGTAATTTTTCTCATAGATGCATCTGTCAAGTCACTTTTATTTACATAGCGCTTTTAACAATACAGATTGTAGCAAAGCACTGAACATTATCAAATAGAAGAACAGAGTGATGGTAATGTA